>VZRQ01009416.1:3117138-3144449 GCA_013397975.1 Machaerirhynchus nigripectus | reverse complement strand
TATAAATACTTTTAACACTATTTCTGTAGAATCTTTATATACACTTTATAGCACATGGAGATGGCATAAAGTACGAAAATGTGTAATGAGCTCTTTGTGGCTTTCAAACTGTCTAGTAGATAGAAGGACAGAGCTGCTTCTTGAAAATGGCTTAGTGCATAAGCAATTTCTCTTAAAAATAAATTACTTTTTTTTTGTTTCTGTGTAGACTGGACAAAAACAGCAAACCAGCAGCAGTACTTACATTCAGGTAAGTGAATTTAAAAAATTATATAAATATTTCTATAGACTTCACTAAAACAGGGCCAGCACAACTTAGAAATAAATTATTTTCTGCATTTAAAAATGGATTTCATAGGTGCAGGTATTTCTATTTCCCTGGCTTTTGTTCATAAAAATACCATCTGATGTTGGTATTCACCTGTTTTTGTTTGTGATGCTCACAAATGTATTTCCATGTGTGATGGGTTAACATGAAATGAGTGTATTCCACTCAGAGCATAAAGGTCATGGCCCTGAGAGGAAGTGATTCTAGGCTCACACCACACCTTAAGCCCCAGGCTTATAGATCCCATGCATATTAGACCTTCAATTCCAAAAAAGCTGTAAAGGGTAGTTGCTTAGCCATATCAAGAATGATGAAAAATCATAATTGTGGAACTATGTGCAGTGTCTTCCAGGATTGCTTAAAGCCATGAAGATAAAGCTGCTTGTGTGAAAAACAGTGTGTGAGTTTAACAAATACTCACATAATGGCATCATGGATTATTGCAACCTAAAACTTGAGAATACTCATATTATGAACTGAAGTCTGAAGTCTCTTGAAGCCTTCCTCCTCTTGGGGGCTGGGGGTAGGAAAGATGCAAAAGTCTGTCAATATTCTCTATAGCACTACACGCAAGCAGAAAAGTATTTCAGAAGGGTAGGTATGACTTTTAGGGATCAAGGCCACAGGGAGGCCGCTTCTCAATATCACAAATATTCAACATGCACAGGGTTGGCATTCATGGATTCTGATGAGAATAGGACAATCTATTGCAGGGATGTGAGCATACTGCTCTGTGTCCTTTGTGCTTTTAGGGAATCCCACATGCAGCTGTTAGTTCCATAAACATCACGCTCTTTTAAAAAGCCTCCTTGTCAAGGTGGTAATTATCTTCTCTTTATTTAAAGGGTTCCCAAGGCAGCTCGTCCTATGGTCAGGTGAGACTTTTTGCTGAAATGTATTGAGCTTTACTGTAGGAGCCTGTCTTGTAAATGGGCTTCGGGGCATGGGCTGTTTTATATCTCCTTGATATTTCCTAGTGGTCCTTGATTTTGGTTTGTACCACTGAAATACCATGTGAGGGAAGAAAAGAACATAGTGCAGAGGAACTTAGGTGGAAATGGACTTTTCTGTTGCAGCTGTGCTAAGATGATACAGATTTGTTAACAAATGACTTCTTGCCTTTCTTACAGGGCTACAGACCCCAAAGTGGCAGTTCCTATGGCCAGGTAAGCATCAGTCATTTAGCATTTGAGAATATTTTAGTATTAAAGTATTTGAGAAATGGAGCACCGTGGCACTGTAAAAGCATTGAGCAGTCCCTCAGAATCTGAACTTTAAAGAACACTTTCTCTGAAAATGTCTGTTCTCACACTCAACATATATGCATGTGCTACTTATTGATCTGGAATCCCAGTGTGTGAAATCATCACACTCAGCCATCCTCATGAGAGCCAGGAGATGTCTGGCTGTTCACACTGCCCTACATGGCTTTAGGATGCAGGTGCTTGCTGTTGCTAATGCAGCCTGGCTCCCTTACTGAAAGGGAAGTAACCAAATGGTGTCCTTGTCTTAGGGTGGACCAAGTTTCTCGAGCAGCAGCAGCAGTTCCTATGGCCAGGTAAGCAAGCTGGCTGTTCTGCAGAAAGTTCTTCACTGATCTCTCTGTGACTGGCATGACTGGCACACTTTGGAAGTGATGCTTCCCTTGGCAGTCTGTGTCTCAGTTTGGGCTATGGCTTCTGCTGAGAATAGGACAATGTGCTGCCCAGATGCACGGCTGTTAGCATACTGCTCTGTGTCCTTTGGCACAGGAAGAACATTTCAGGGACTCTCACATGCAGCTGTTAGTTCCATAAACATCATGCTCTTTAAAGAAGCCTCCTTGTCAAGGTGGTAATTATTTTCTCTTTTTTTGAAGGGTTCCCAAGGCAGTCAGTCCTATGGCCAGGTGAGACTTTGCTGCTGAAATGTGTTGAGCCTCTCTGTAGGAGCCTGTCTTGTAAATGGGCTTTGGGGCATAGGTGTGGGTTTTTTTCCTTTTTGGTGTTTCTGAGTTGTCCTTGATTTGGTTTGTACCACTAAGATACCATGAGGGAAAAGATAACATAGTAGAGAGGAACCTTTAATGGAAACAGGTTTTCTCTCTGTCGTTCAGTGATTCTGTTTCAGCTGTGCTAGGACTGCACTTATGCAGATCTGTTTATAAATGACTCCTTGCCTTTCTTACAGGGTTACCAGCCTCAAGGTGGCAGCTCCTATGGACAGGTAAATGTTGGTTGGAATGGAACACTTGAGAAAGTGTAGGCCATGGTCCTGAAAAGTTAGCAGATTTTAAATTTTTTTTTTTCAATTCACATTGAATTCCTAACCAATATATCTCTGAATCCATTTCAAATGTTTTTTTGTGAGCATGACCATTGTTTGTTTTTTTGATAGATACAGAAATCCTAGATTTCTGCTGTCCTTGTACCTTTTCCATGGGTTTGGAACTTTATATGGTAGAAATAGTCTATTTGATGCTGTTCCCATTTCAGTTGATGGTATAATACAAATTTATAGTAAATTCTTGCTGCCCCCTTTGCTCTCAGCAGAGAAGTAGTGTTGAGGAGCTAAAGAACACTGGGTTAGGTTCTCAGCTGAATGAAGATTTGGTGTTGGAGCCTGCAACTGATGAATGTTTACCTCCCTTCACAGTTTTTATGTAAATTAAAGCAGCCCTAAGGTAGCTATGAATTTTGTCAGGATCTCGATGTCAGATAGCAAAGATAGACATGGTATTTCAAATACTTTTTGGCAATCCCTGTCTTCATAACTTTCCCAGGCAGCTGTGGCACAGGTCTGCATGTACATGAAACAACTGCACTTTTTTGAGATTATATTGAAAGCAGATTGCAATAGCAAATTATAACCACAGTCACTTTATATTACTGAGAAATTTTTTTAAAGTACAGTCATCCTTGGCTAATTCATTTGACCTGCTACTTTGAATAACATTGTTTTGTTTCCACTTTATGAACTTATATTTTTTCTAAGACTCTTTCCTAATTTAAAAAAAATATTTTTCAACCTAATTTAACCTCAAAGGAAAGGAATTATGCAACTGGGGCCAATGGAAAATACAAAGATATGAAATCAATATTCACCTAGTATTCAGCATTAGCCATCTAAGCCCAGTGTCTGAAAAACAGAAGGAAAAATAAACACAGTAAGAAAATGTCGAGTCCCTTCCTGGAAAACCCTCACAGGATTAGAGTACTGTCTGAGACAGATGTAAAACTACTCTATGATTGTCATTCAATAAACAGTGTGATCACTTATTCCTCTAGAATAAGAAATACCAGAATAACTCTAGTTAAGCTGGAGCGTCTGTACATTCTATGACTTATTCTCTTTTCTTCCCCCACAAAGAGATACTAGAGAGGCATCTGCTTCACAAATTCAGTAACTATGAATCAATAATTAATTTCATACAGGGCTACAGACCTCAAGGTGGCAGTTCCTATGGCCAGGTAAGCATCAGTCTGTCACCAGTCAGAATATAGCATTTCAGAAATGGCACTGTAATGGCACTTAGCAATCCCTCAGGATCTGAACTTTAAAGGACATTTTCTCTGAAAATGTCTGTTCTCACACTCAACATATATGCACGTGCTACTTATTGATCTGGAATCCCAGTGTGTGAAATCATCACACTCAGACATCCTCATGAGAGCCAGGAGATGTCTGGCTCTTCACACTGCCCTACATGGCTTTAGGATGCAGGTGCTTGCTGTTGCTAATGCAGGCTGGCTCCCTTACTGAAAGGGAAGTAACCAAATGGTGTCCTTGTCTTAGGGTGGACCAAGTTTCTCGAGCAGCAGCAGCAGTTCCTATGGCCAGGTAAGCAAGCTGGCTGTTCTGCAGAGAATCGTTCACTGATCTCTCTGTGACTGGCATGACTGGCACACTTTGGAAGTGATGCTTCCCTTGGCAGTCTGTGTCTCAGTTTGGGCTATGGCTTCTGCTGAGAATAGGACAATGTGGTGCCCAGATGCACGGCTGTTAGCATACTGCTCTGTGTCCTTTGGCACAGGAAGAACATTTCAGGGAATCCCACATGCAGCTGTTAGTTCCATAAACATCATGCTCTTTAAAGAAGCCTCCTTGTCAAGGTGGTAATTATTTTCTCTTTTTTTGAAGGGTTCCCAAGGCAGTCAGTCCTATGGCCAGGTGAGACTTTGCTGCTGAAATGTGTTGAGCCTCTCTGTAGGAGCCTGTCTTGTAAATGGGCTTTGGGGAATGGGTGGGGTTTTTTTTCCTTTTTGGTGTTTCAGAGTTGTCTTTAATAATTATTTTCTCTTTTTTTGAAGGGTTCCCAAGGCAGTCAGTCCTATGGCCAGGTGAGATTTTGCTGTTGAAATGTGTTGAGCCTCTCTGTAGGAGCCTGTCTTGTAAATGGGCTTTGGGGCATGGGTAGGGTTTTTTTTTCCTTTTTGGTGTTTCTGAGTTGTCCTTGATTTGGTTTTTACCACTAAGATACCATGAGGGAAAAAATAACATAGTAGAGAGGAACCTTTAATGGAAACAGGTTTTCTCTCTGTCGTTCAGTGATTCTGTTTCAGCTGTGCTAGGACTGCACTTATGCAGATCTGTTTACAAATGACTCCTTGCCTTTCTTACAGGGTTACCAGCCTCAAGGTGGCAGCTCCTATGGACAGGTAAGCATCAGTCAGTCATTGGTCATTATACAGCTAGTATGTGATGTTCCCATATATGTATGGAGAATTCTGTGGTTCCTTACTTGAAATAATATAGGAAGTTCTCTTTGAAATTAAGTCTCATGAACTTTTTTTCATACGGCTCTGGCAACAGTAGGCTCACTGAAGCTGCACTTTCCCCAGTAGAAAGGAGTGCATGCAGGTGTCAGCTTTCTGATGCACTTTAATATTCAACATACTTGGTACTCTACCAGATAATTCACAGTAGGATAGAGTTGGTCTTTTACCTTGGAAGCAGCCTGGCAGCTAAAGCCCTCCAAAATTTATATCTGTGTTTGAAATGGAGAATAAGAATATTTGGATCATGTGCTGCTCTTTTTCTTTTCCTCAGCAGGGTGGATCTGCTTCTTATGGTGGCAGCAGTGGTTGTGGACAAGTAAGACCTTTTTCTCCAAACTATTTGAAAACTAGACCCAGCTTTCTTTGCAATAGTAACATGTTATTAATAATTTTTATAATGTTTGTTGGCTTGAAATCTACTGCTTTCATTGTTACATGGACTGATCTAGCACAGAGGTCAAGAAAGGCTGATATTGTCAGCCGTTGTAACTAATATGAAGGGGCTGCTCCCATTTAGAATTACACATGGAAGACAAGTGATTAATCTGTCTACTCAATAAGTATATAGAATCTTTGCTTGGGAATTTTTGGATGTTCCTCCATTTATTTTCTATAGAAAACAGGAATAGAGAGTGGTTCAAATGGAATAAGAATTAAAGGAGTAGTTTTCATCCTGGTTCCGTTTCAACTTATGTATGTCTACAGTGGTGTAAAGACAATGTCTTTGATTATGAGATCCCAGGTGAAAGGATCACAGATGAGGCCAATAGTAAACCTATGTTTAAATAAATATACTGAGGGCAGCAACCAGAATGAAAGATAAGTATAAATACAGACATTTTTAGCAGTATTTAGCAGAAATATTAGGATTGATGTAAGTTACGCATGAATGGAAATGGATGTGAAAGCATCACAAGGAGCAGTACAAGGACACAGTTACCAGCAATTAAACTGATAAACACTGAAGAATGGGTTATTTTCACTAAGCTGTGTCACGGGTTGACAGGTTCCCTTCTCAAGGGAAGACCTGTGCTGCAATAATGGGAGGGTGACAACCAGGGTAGAACTCTTTCTGTGTACTGTTCCTCATCCTGTTATCACAAAATATACCCAAAACAGGTAAATGAATGACTCTGAGTTGAAGCCTTGCCTTAAATCCATGGTGAGTGAATCTAGCAAGAGATTGATGGTCACATTTAGATAGATGATCACCCAACAGTAACAGTTGCTGGAAAAAAAACCCCAGCAACAGTTCATCTTTACCAGTCAAGAGGAACTGGTTTGGTACAGAGAGACATCAGTTACCAACCTACCCCTTTCCATGTGGCTCATAAGTAGTCCTTCAATCGTCTATGTGCATGTGTCTTGATGCTTATATGGAGGTATGAGAATGACAGAGGGTAAAGCCACACACTTAAAAGGTTAAATAAAATTTAACTCACCCTCTGTAAAGTTATATGTTGAGTTTTGTTACGTTAATTCTCACATAAGAAATTTTAAGGAAACTAATTACTTTGCAAGAAAAATTAACCTTTTTGTTTGGTTGGTTTTTGACAGGGTGTTTCATACGATAGCAATCCCTGCCACCAGGTAAATGGTCTTTCTCTTCTTATTTTAAGATGCATCTGCAATTAGTTTTGCCACTAACTCAATTAGTCCCAAATTCAGATTCATATTGCACAAATCCATGTGATCTTACAGACTTTGAGATTGGAACTCAGTATCTTCCTATACACAGAAGTATCACAGGGGCTTTGAAGTCTTTTTTGCCCCTTTTTCCTAGTACTGTGTCTGTGAAACATCTAAATCATTAGGACATTAAGGGCTGATTTTGGAAAGAAGTCTGCAGCAGAGTTGCTTAACTGGATGACTTAAATCAGGGCTGGAGCTCACCAGCCTCTCTTTTCCTATCAAAAGCCAGAAAATATTTAGGACTGCCACTTGAAGTTCCTGAAACAAACTGGCTTAACAATTCACTGAGTTTGTGCTGTGAACTGTGGATAGCTACATGTGTATTTGTTACAAGTTCAAGTGTTGGAGCTCTACAAACCACTATCTTAAAATATGTCAGCTATGTTTAAAGAAGTCATCTCTGTGATGTTAAAAATTAGGAAGAAAGCAGCAATAGGTGATTTCTTTTTTGTCCACAATACTTCTTTTGATTCTTACTGAGTTTTCACAAGAAATAGAAAAATTGGATAGATTCATTGTTTCAACAAATACTGTTTTATACTATATTTATAAATGTGCGAACAACTTAGATGTTGCTACAATATATATTATTATAATGTGGTACAGTATATACAATGCACTGTATGTAATTTGTAACTTGATGGAATTCTATATTAAATAGGTATATATTTTATATATAGCTTTTAATTTTTTTTAAGAGGACCTATTTCTTTTTAAGAAAAGAAAATGCTTAGATTTTGCTCTAAAATCTTCTAGAACATTAAAAGTTTAAACTTTTAATTTTATTTTTGACTGTTTTGAATGAAGCCTCAGTCCCATTTTAGAGAATGGAAAATTTCCCACTCACTTCAATAGTTCAGGATTTCACTGTTCTTATTATGCACTTTTGACTTTAGTGCTTCTACAAATATCTCTTCCGATTTCACTGGGGGGAGTTACATTCCACTTCTAAAGAGGGTACATCGAAACATACTGAGTGTTTTATTTAAAACCTTCTCCTCGAGGCCACTGTATCTCACAGGTCACAGCTTTCTGTGCAATAATGCTTCCAGGGGAGTTTGTATAAATTCATTCAATTTGTATAAATTAGGTTTTCTACAGGAGAAAATAAGATACATTCTCTAGAGAGTGTTCAGAATGGAGCTCACCTGTGCACTGGACATTATTTAAAGTAAAATGTTTGAGGTTCCTTGATTTATGTCTCATCAAGTATTTACCATTGCACTGCTGGTAATCTGTGCTCATTACATTAGAAGTGATATCCATATTGCATATCTGCCTCTGCTTCTTACTCTTCCGAAGAAAGTATCATAGCTTTCATCAAAAATATTCCATGGCCAAACAGTGAGCATCTAAAGCATTTTTTGTCTGATTTACAGGGTGGATCACAGGGTGGTCAGGTAGGTAGCTCTTTATTATCCATTGGTTAAAAACTTCTAAAGCAATTCTAATCCACAGTACAGTTTTCTTGCTCATGGGGATAGAGACTCTTGCAGAGTCTCTCTGTGTCCAGTCTGTAACTCATTCTCTGCAGACATACTTTTTATGAGCCCTAAAATCCCACTTACATAAAAGTGGAAGTTACATAGAACTTCCATAGAACTTGGCAACCTAGGATAGCTGCATGCACTCGGATAAAATTCAGCTCTCCAGCATTGTGACTGTTGCTGGTTTGTTTTCACAGGGTGGTTCATACGCCTCACAAAACTATGGTGGCAGCCAAGTAAGCATTGCCTCCCACTGAAGTTTTATGATGGTTTTAACTTCTGAAACAGCTGATCAATATCTGATCTGCAATATTGTAATGTAAATTCTAATTATTTTGTTGTTCTTTTTTCTTAGCAGAGTGGATCATCATCCTCCCAAAATTATGGTGACAACCAGGTAGGTAGACCTTGATTTTCTCCTGGTAAGAATTTTTATAATATGTGATAATTTATCCAGATATCTTGAAAATTGTATTTGTTCAAAGGACTCCTAGGCAATTGTTTATTGTAGCTTTACAGCTTCTGAACCAAATCAGTTTCTTCTGAAGTAGAGTTTATATTTGTTTGTTTTCTAGGATGCATCCTACTCACAAAACTATGGTGGTGGCCAAGTAAGTAATACCGTATTTCACCACTTGTACATCAGTTCATATAAACTTCAGCCTCTTCTCAAAATCAGGTTTTCTATATCCTAATTTTCTCCAATTTTGATTGCATTTTTTGTTCATTTTAAAGGGTGGATCATCCTCAGATACCTATTATGAGAATCAGGTAAGTAGTTCTTTCTTTCTCCTAGTTACATGTTATTTTATTTACATATTATGTAGTCCCTGCATCATCTTTCTCAAAGATGTAATAAAACATATTTTTTTCTGTGCTTTTCTTGGTTTGGATTTGTCTTGTTGGGTTTTTTTTTCTTTACTGAAGATTGGAACATTCTGTCAGCCACTATTGCAGCTACAGATCGTAATTTAATCTAACTCAGCTTCTCCTTTGCATGAGCATCTCTTCTGTCTTGTAGAGTACAACATGAAAGTGTATTTTTAACTATTCATACTTTTGAGGAAATAACTGGTATCTGATGTCCTTCTAGGAGTCACAAGATTTCTCAGATGATAGTAATCCCAATGCTTGTGATGATGTGAGTATGCTATCTCTAACATATTTTCATCACAATGTTTTTCACATAGATGAGAAAATATTGTTCTGCTAGATGCAGTCTTTGAGGCAGAATGATCCAGAAAGACTGTCGAGTTTCCACACTAATAGCTGTTTCAGCAACGGCCTCTTCTCTTGCTGAATATTGTCATATATAGGTTTACAGATACACTTAGTGCTTCTAAATGAAACGAAACTAAATGAAATATGATTAAAAATATTTCAATGCCTTTCCGGTAACAGATGACTATCCCCAAAGTCTAAGGGTACATTTTACATTAATTAAAGAAAAAAACCCTAAACCTGAAAGAAAATCTCTAAGTACATAAAATGAATGCAAGAAGAAGTGACAGATATCCCACTGTTTTTCATGTTACATTTCTACCAATCTAAGGTTGTTATTAAAATGTTTTTCAGACTGGAATGGTAGAATGTCAAACTAATTTAGACAAGGCTGTGAAGAATGGGAACAATAAGTGATTTTTGTTATGTCTGTATGCAGTGTCAGAAGCAATTCATTTTCTGTAAGCTTACTTTATTTAAATAATTCTTTAAAAAGGAAATAATATATTCTTTTCCAGAATGACACTACCTACAGTGCCAATAATCAGGTAAGCACTTTGTTTGTTCTGTATTATTCGAATTCTAATGATTAAAGACAGTGTCAGTAACTGAACACTTCTATAATAGAACTGTTGACTTTTAGTATATGATTGCTTTATAATACCCTTCAAAAAGTTAATTATTTTTCTGTATTCAAGGCTGCTGCACAATTACTTAAAATGGAACAATACTTCTAAGAATATATACTAATACATTTTCTTCATAAAATACCCACTTTGACTGGCAGTTAATCACCTGTGTACATGAGACGTAGCTATCTCAAGCTTTTCTCACTCATGCAGATTTAAAGTCACATGCTGCTGTTGTAAAGTAACATTTGTCCTTGGTATTACTCACTATTACTCTCTCTGTCAAGACTTTCCATCTGTCCTACAAGCAGAAACTGTGAATTAACATGAATAGATCGTGACCAAGCAAATATGTTGTTATGTAAATAAATTACATTTTGTCCTAGTTGCTTCTGTTCATTGAAAAGCCTTCTCGATCTGTCAGAGCCTCCTTTTGTTTTACTGCCATCTAGAGTAACCTTCTGTCATCAGCTACTTGCCTTTTCAGTTCTCAGCCATTCACTATTCTGCTTCATTGTTTTCCCTATTTTTCCTCTGTAGTGCTTAAGTACTGCACCAAACGTATTCTAGAAAGTACAGAGGCCTTCTGAAAACATCGTTTGTTTTGGCTTGTATTTACCTGGAATGCATTGCACTAGGTTCAATTCAAAATGTTCTGAAAAAAAAAATCCTTCATCAGCAAGCCCTGTTTTAGGAGCATCATCACTTCCTCCTTGTTCATGAAAGATGTTAGTATTCCCTTGGTTATCTCTATCCAGTCTGTATTGCTGGACTTCATTGTAAA
The DNA here is from genome assembly GCA_013397975.1 of Machaerirhynchus nigripectus. Classification (NCBI taxonomy): domain Eukaryota; kingdom Metazoa; phylum Chordata; class Aves; order Passeriformes; family Dicruridae; genus Machaerirhynchus; species Machaerirhynchus nigripectus. The sequence goes on along the minus strand of VZRQ01009416.1, from coordinate 3,133,551 downwards.
AGAGTTTGCCTCTAAACTTTATCAAAAAGGATGGGGAATGCTAAAAAACCAAACCAACGAGAAAGAAGCTTTATACAGATTGTTCTCTAAACTACAGTGGTTCAGCTGAGGGAGACTCCCCTAAGCAGGAAGTTCTGTTGAAAGGGATAAAGTGAAAACAGACAAAGAACATGCCTTTTAAGACTCTTACTGCTAATAAAATGAAATACCTGGATATTTTCCTTTTCCAAACATCACCTTGACAAGTAGTAGATTTTTGCTAAAGTATTTCCTGTAGATGACTACACCTATACAGTAATAACAGGCTTGTGGCTTCTTTACAGCGTTCTGGGTGTGCAAAGAAGAAAGTTCTTGTTGCCCGAGTAAGTAACACTTTTTTTCTTTTACTTTTTTCCTGCTTGTAGGATTTTGGTCCTACCTATACATAATCTGTTCTAATTATACCTAATTTTTCCCTAATTATGTTTGTACTAGTTGATATTCTCCTATATAAGGGAAAAGTAAAATAAAATTACTTGGGTATTTTCTCTTTCTTTGGGTGAATTTCTTTAAAGAAAGTACATATTTGAAAAAAAAAAAAGACATGAAAATCATGGTTTGAAGTATATGGCAGCTCAAATTCTTGTTCTTCATTAAGTACATACAGAGTTGGTCCAAGCTAAAGTTAAAATTAAATGAGTATCATACAAACAAAGGACAGCTAACATTTTAGCTAAAGATAGAATAATAAGTAAGGAACAATAATGTTTGCTAATTTATTGAGCTCAACAGTTGTGTAGGAGATACAGAAATATGTATTGCATAGTTGCAAGTCAGACTCAGTGGTAGCCTATAAAAATTTGTGCAAATAGCCTTTTATTTTATAGTAGTGCATTCCCACTCAATGTACACAGTAATGGGTCTGCACCTGTTATAAACAAATAATATGGAAAGAAAAAAAGACCTATCACTGGTCATAGAGTTTTCATCTCCTAACAGTAAATGTTATTGTTTTTTACAGGACACCTCACACGTTTTAAGCAGAAGAGACTATGATGTACAGGTAAACAATTCTTGTCACTTTTTCTGAACTACAGCTGGTAGTTCAGGTAAGCTTATAGCTCCTTGTGTATTACCTACAAAAAAGAAGAAGGATCTAGTGTCCACAAATGAGAATTAACTCTGTTTAGATTTAGGTCATTCTTTCCTAATAAAACTATGTATTTTATTTTATTACCCTTACAGATAAATGTGTCATTTTTTGTTTCTTCACAGAATGCATCTTCTCCTTCAAATAGCAGCCACTCTGACATCCAGGTAATACATAGTGTCAACTGAATTATGTCAAGGAGCTTTCTGATAAACTATGTTTCGTTTTGAAAGTTAGGTTTCAGTAATTTTTCTGTGCTGCAGGAAGCTATTTTGATTTGACAGCATTTCCCTATAATGTTATAATCTTGCACAGTTTTAAATAGTGATATTGGGCCCAGAATACAGTTTCTTCTGTTCCTTCACCCCACTAATCAGGTAAGAATTGCAGGTGTTTCTTTACGTAACAGTTTGTAAAATTCATTTGAAAAACAAAAACTACATAGCTTCTGATTCGTTTTTTTAGAAACTTTCATGCTCTAGTGATGGCAATGGCCATACATATAATTGTTTCATTTTGCATTTGGTAGGGTACCTGTTAGGGATAACGTACTTCTGTTATACAAGTAGGTCCAACTTTCATATTCTGTAGGATGCAGCAGTGTATATATTAGAGAATTATAAGAAACTTAACTGATCCAGAGTGGGACCTTGTTCTGGTTTTTAGTATCTTACCTTGTATTGGTACGCATCAGCTTCCCAGGGATCCGAAATCCTGCTACACACAGCATAATGTAGACATAACATTAGCATAGTCCTCCGTCTCACAGAGTTTGAAGTTTAATCAATAGTACAGACAGATCTCTGAGCTCTGGAAGGTAACAGTTTTCTTAATTAGTTTTCCTAATGCCAATTCCCTGTAATTGTATCAAGTCACTTAATTAGGTTTCGTCCTAATTTATATTTTCACAATAATTCAACATTTTCAAAATAATTTCACAATAATTTGGTAATTTCACCTGTTGGTGCAGGGAAGTAATATAGTTCCTGATAGAGTTTCTCACTACATAATTTAATACTTTAGTTTCTAATAAAACTCTTTAATAAAATATAATTTTTTTCTTCACAGGGTGGATCATTTATTGCAACCAGTGGATCAAGTAATCAGGTCAGGGTTTTTTTGATTTTTAACTATTTTTGTTCAGATAGCTTCCTAGTAATTAAACTAATTAAATTCAGGAGTCAGAGTTTAAGTAGTTTTACATGGAAGATTGGTGGGTGATGTTATCCATTAATTTGTAAATGAAGTCAGTCTATTCACAATGAATTTATCAGAAATGTCTCTCTGAAATCAGTTTTTAGCCCTGTTTCAATATAACGTGTTTTATTGGTGATAGCACAACGGTGATACTCCTGACCACCCTGACACCTCTCTCTTGCTGAGGCATCTGTCACTGAGACACCGCACCGAGGGGTGCACTGTCAGTCTGGCTTCCAGAGCACACATTCACTGTACACATCTGTCCTGGCCCCTCATTTGTTCCACGTACAGGAAAGGTCACACCTACTCTGTAGTCCCACAGGCTTTCTTCCCCTAAACAGTTTTGCATCTGAAATAAGTTTTTGTTTTATATTTGCACAAAACAATATTTGTTTCCTTTTTTTTTTTTTTTTTTTAATTTGTAGGGTGGTTGCATTTGTCCTGATGGAAGCAGTGGTCATAGACAGGTAATTATTTTTCTGAGTTTATAATTCCTTCTACATAATGGAGTATTTTGAATTAATCACCTTGTAAATACGAACATTTGGTTAACAGTAAACATGAATGGTAATTTCCTTAGTATGGGTAGAATTATACACAATTAAATGAAAGAATGAATTCCACTTAACTGCATAATTACCATTTTGCCACTTATTTTCTTTAAGTGTGCTTGGTGATCCAGATGTTCTGTCACTTGACTATTATGTGCTAATTATTCATTACTTTCAAAAACAAGTCAATATACCTTGTAGTAACCACAGTATTTAATTGCATCCAGCTTAGTTTCCTTGTCTTTCTCACTGGTACAATAAAATACTGTGACTAAAAATATCAAAATTGGATAAATATTTCAAAACATAATCCCTTAAAACATTTAAACTGTTCTTTCCCCTAAAGAGAATCACTGAAATTTCATTGCCAGTTGCACTGGATAAACTTTTCTTTTAGGCAATGCCTCTGTGCCAGGAAAAAGGCCAAGGAATGTGCTTATGTGGGCATTATAGACTAGCTTTACCAGGCTTCTGGCTTTTAAAGTCACCTTGGATTTTAAAGTCACCTGTCTTCTATCAGGATACATATTTCTGAACTTTTTATTGAAGCTGTATTTACATAAACCCATTTGAATGGTGTAGTGTTCTTTTATTTTTCGATTTCAACAAGAAGCATTTTGTTGATTATTCTTTCTATAGAAAAGCCCATGCTATTTAAGCAAACTAATTGTATAAAGAAATTACTGCTTTCTGAACTTAACTTCATTAACTTAAAATATAGCAACAGTAATTTTGGTCAGGTACAATACCACCTCTTTCATCTAATTGAGGCTAAGCAGTAATCATGACCTGCATGCTTTAAAACATAAACTAGTCTATTGAAATAAATAATACTGAAACTTCATTGAGGAAAATCATTTTTAGTTGTTGCGTGATTGTATAAAAAAAGCCATTTATAAACAAAAATGTGGAGATCTTTATGCAAGGTTTTTTTTTGTTCTAATAAACATTTTCTTTGCATGATTTAATTGTTGCAAAAAAAAAAAACCCTTAGTTTTTAACAGCTTGGTTGGGAGAAGAGAGTATATTTAATTGCTATCAACAAAAGTTTTCAACATGAAGAAAATAAGACATCAGAATTGGACACATTAGAAACCAATTCTCGGTGCAGATGTGTCCTCTTTCATACACAAGAGCTTGTTTTCCAGTTTGCAATCATATCAGCAGATCAAATTTATTTTTGATAAGCTGTGTAGCAATAGATTTGATATTTGCCTTCACCCAACAGTAACATTCAAAGATCTTTGCAAAGGAATAAAGTGAATTTTAAAATGAATTTCATTTTCTGTCCAGGGCTCTCTACACATGGCAGCTACAGTGCTTACAGTAGCATGTAAACATGGCCATGATAGGTTACATTCTAGTAATAATAAAAAAAGCAAGCTATAGGTAGATGTATCTGTACAAATAAACTACTACTGATGAATCTTACATAAAAGAGAGAGTCACCTGCCTCCTAGGGAAGTGGTCACAGCACTAAGCCTGACAGGGTTCAAGAAGCATTTCGACAATACTCTCAGGCACGTGGTGTGACTCTTAGGGCTGGTCCAGTGCAGGGCCAGGAGCTGCACCTGATAATCCTTTTGGGTCCCTTCCAACTCAGATTATTCTGTGATTCTGTGATTCCTTGAAGATTCTTCAGCACAGGAGTAAAACTCTTGCAAAAAGCTTTCTTCTAGATTTAAAAGCTGTGAGTTACACAAAGTCTCTTCAAACCTGGAGAATATTATAAATTAAGAATCAAAGCTATACATATTTAAACCATCTTGTTTCAAAGGAAAAAATGGTTTTACTTACGTGGATCCCCAAATTCCTCTCACTGCAGTTGTTCTGCTTTTTCTCCAAGCTTCATTTAAAGGCAAGATCTTAGTCTACAAGTAGCCTCAGAGGAAGCAGTCTAACCATAGAATAAAACTTTCCATGTTTTGTGTTATAAGAGGGAAGTGACAGTAATAGTGAATGTCATGTACTGGTAAATAATCTTCTCCTTGAAGTGGTGAGCTAAAAAATATGCTCTCTTAAATACTCTTTACACTTTGGAAGTTCAGTATTCTGGCAGTTTTTAAAAAGACCATCAAGGTCATGATCATCTATAACAACATAGAGTGTGCAAGTTATGACATAGGATTCTGTAATTAGAGTAAAATTAAATGTTAGTACTACTTTCAGGAAACCTGAACAGGAAATAACAGAACCTGCTAAAGGTTTCCTTATCTCTAACAAAAAGTACCAACCAGCATTCTCTTTTAATGGTTGATGTAATGTTTTATTTGAAAGAATAGAAATTCAGAATGGTCTCATTTATGTAAATGTCTGTTTTCAAGAAAATAGCTAGTCTGTGTTTTCATTTCAGGGAGCTCCAGGTTCTTCATACAGCACATATTCTGGTAACCAGGTAAACATTCAGATAAAATGCCCTATTCAGAAGCTCCATCTAAAACCTTCCCTGAACGAGTAGCCAGGTACAAACCAGTAACCCATTCTGTCTTCTGCACAGGGAGGGCCCTTGTATCCCAGAGGATCCTATGGACAGGTAGTAGTTCTTCCTCCCTCACCAGGACAATACAGACTCCCATCCTCCTGGTTCCTTCACTCCCAATATTGTGGTTGCTATGACATACTCTAATACAGACCCAACTGTTGTCCCTTAGAGCAGAAAACTTAAGTTAACCCTGATGTAACCTGGTGGTGTGCAGCTTGGCAGAGAACAGTACCGAATGGCCTCCACAGTTTCTTTGCAGAAGTCAAGTTTCAGCAGGCTAAGAAAACTGCTGCCAGATTTCTTCCACTTAAACAATAATGGTCTTTCAGTTTTACTTAGGCACATAAAAATTAGCTCAAAACTGGTAGAAAGGGTATAAAGTGAGAACCAGATATGCAGGTATCTAAACTCTCATCTGCAAGAAAATCACTGGTCTGTGTTTTTCTTTCAGGGCGGCCCAGGTTCTTCCCACAGTTCTTACTCCGGTAACCAGGTAAATATTCTGGTCCCTGTGCCTGCACAGGAGCAGTCTAACATATGCCTTGAGAAACACTCAACTACAAAACAGTAAATTTCTTTATTTTCTCTGCAGGGAGGGCCTTCCTTCTATCCTGATAGAACTTATGGACAGGTAGATGTTCTTTCTTGTTTGTAGGGATAACAAACTTCTTTTATCTTCATTTCTATATTCCCCATGTAGTGGCTGTTGTGAAATACAACACCCGAAAGTTGAGTCTATCATAACACCTAAGAATTCTATCAGCTGTTTGTACCTTACCACATGAAACCTGTCAGAGAAAAAAGCTAAATTAAGCTTACAACCTCCATAGAATGATCTTTCATCTAACTAAAAAAATTAGAGATAAAAAGTCCCTTCTTGTTTAACAGTATTAGTCTCTAGTGAGATTCAGATACCTTGGTATTTCCATCATCCTGTTTTCAAGAAAATAGCTCGTCTGTGTTTTCATTTCAGCGAGCCCCAGGTTCTTCATACAGCACATATTCTGGTAACCAGGTAAACATTCAGATAAAATGCCCTATTCAGAAGCTCCATCTAAAACCTTCCCTGAACGAGTAGCCAGATATAAACCAGTAACCCATTCTGTCTTCTGCACAGGGAGGGCCCTTGTATCCCGGAGGAGCCTATGGACAGGTAGTAGTTCTTCCTCCCTCACCAGGACAATACAGACTCCCATCCTCCTGGTTCCTTCACTCCCAATATTGTGGGTGCTATGACATACTCTAATACAGACCCAACTGTTGTCCCTTAGAGCAGAAAACTTAAGTTAACCCTGATGTAACCTGGTGGTGTGCAGCTTGGCAGAGAACAGTACCGAATGGCCTCCGCAGTTTCTTTGCAGAAGTCAAGTTTCAGCAGGCTAAGAAAACTGCTGCCGGATTTCTTCCACTTAAACAATAATGGTCTTTCAGTTTTACTTAGGCACATAAAAATTAGCTCAAAACTGGTAGAAAGGGTATAAAGTGAGAACCAGATATGCAGGTATCTAAACTCTCATCTGCAAGAAAATCACTGGTCTGTGTTTTTCTTTCAGGGCGGCCCAGGTTCTTCCCACAGTTCTTACTCCGGTAACCAGGTAAATATTCTGGTTCCTGTGCCTGCACAGGAGCAGTCTAACATATGCCTTGAGAAACACTCAACTACAAAACAGTAAATTTCTATATTTTCCTCTGCAGGGAGGGCCTTCCTTCTATCCTGGTGGAACTTATGGACAGGTAGGTGTTCTTTCTTGTTTGTAGGGATAACAATCTTCTTTTATCTTCACTCCTATTCTGTCCTTGAATTAGGGAAAACACTTTTTTGGGAGAATCAAATTCATCAGCTTTATTTATTTTCTGTTCAGGGAGGGTCTTCTTCTTATGATGGCAGCAGTGAATCATATGGTCAGGTAAATACTCTTTTTTTTCTCTTTGTGTAAATGTTGCTGAGGGCCAATACCCTGGGTGAAGTAAATATACAGCTATATCTGTATTTTGGCTGTCATTATTCTAATGAAAGTGGTCTTTTCTTTGAGGAATGAATAAATTTGTGTATATTTTTAACTAAGTATTCTGGAAGTTTATAGGGGAGTAAAAGGTGGGATGCATCCAACCTTTAAGGCTTATTCTTCTCAGCAATGCTAGCTTTGAATTACCTGCAAGATGAAGGTCTCTTCAAAAGTGGAACTAGAATTTGAGTTAAAAAATATGTTACCTTAGTGCTTTACAGGGATATAACTCTGAGTTGCTAAACCATTCTGATAACTAAGTAAATAATCATATTTTTTAAATCTGCCAAGAAGGAGATCCCTACAGTAAGCATCCAAACAAAAAGTCTGTTTGCAATATGAAAATTATTTATGTTTTCTGAACAGGGTGGATCTTCCACATATGGTGGTTCTGACACTTATGGCCAGGTAAATGTTATTTGTCTCCCACATCAAAAGCTTAAGCTTGCTATGTTGGTTCTTATGTGTACTGGGTTCTATGTTTCAGTTATTTTTAAGTGACCATGACCATGAAAATGCCATTTTAGCTTTTCTTTCTCTTTACTTCCACAAAACTCAAAACGTTTCCATAATGTAGAACATGATGCACTATGTATGCTGTTTTTAACTGTGCCCTGTGACTATTCAATGCTTTAACTACTTTATTGATTATGCATAAGCACATTCAAAAGGAAAATATTTTGTGCATTTACTTGACACACCTTACTTATGCAGAAGCTGTTGAAAGTTTAAATAATGGGATTTTTGAATATAAAGAATGATAACTTTGCAAATCAACTTCATCAAAAAATGTTTCCTTATAAAAATGCATGTTTGCAAGAAGGGGGTTTTTTCCAGCCTCTTCTGCTTAAGGAACAGGTAAAGTCACATATTTTTTTCTTTTTTTGCATATTCCCTAGTTTAGGTAAAATTGTAGATTCTAAGTAGTTAGCGTTATTCTTCTATTTTATATTCTCCACAATTAAGAACATGCAAGAGTTCTTTTTATACAAAAATAAATGTTTTTTCATCATTTTACAGGATTCACCTTCCATGGGAGGCAGTGAAACTGAAGATAGTGTAAGCATTTCTTCTCAACAATATCAATATCATAATTCGCTACACTTTAAATAATCTATGTGCTTACATGGTCCTTTACCTTATCTGATATCATGTGATTGTGCTACACATGATGAGGAATTAACAAATTAAAATTGCAGTTACAACAGTTCCAACTTCTAACAATCAAGTATTTTTTGAATTGGTTATTTGAAGTAGCAATTACAAAGAAATCTCTTTTTATTTCACAATTTCCATCAAAACTCAATATTAGCATATGGCTACTTCCCTCCTTCCATCCCCAGTTTGCACTACACTTTGTTTGTTTTTCCAATGCCAGATATATAAAATTCAAGTTCCATCATCTATATATTACATAGGAATGGTCTGTTTTCATGGAGTGTGGTGAAAACTGCCTGCTTTTCTTAAGAAGATGCCTTTTCTCCTGACTAAAGTATATTTCCTATAAATTCTGCTGGAGCTGTTTATAAAACTTCACAATTGTAAAGTGTTTTCCAGGGTCCTCATTAGTAGGAAATTGCTCTAGACAAATAATTATAAATTCAGCTGTGCACTTTAGTCACAAGTATACTGTGTCAATAGCTTCAGTACAGTTTGTGTATCAAAATCTTATGGATGTTCAAGAAAGCTAAAATATGGTACTACAGAGGGCCCAAAAAGGCCTATGAAAGAAACAAAGGTATAACAACAGATGTGTACCACATCTTGGTCTTAAAATATCAAGACAGCTTTGCAAATGCTGATGTTTCCCACTGAAATATTCTGGAAGAAATAAAATAGATTGGGATGTGATCTCATTCCTTTATTTCACTATATCAGGATCAGCCTTCAAAATAAAGAAATGCCATTCTCCAGAAATGAGCAGAGAAAGAATTTGTAGACTGCTTATTCTACACCCTACATCTTCAACCTTCCCACAAGCAATACTTTCCTTTGCTTTCCACCCTTGCTTGGAAAGAAATAGTAGTATTTGCCATGGCAATAACTAGATTCTGATATTTTTTAGGATTCTGCCTTGCCAACTGGTGACAACCAGAGTGAACGGGTAAGCCCCCCTTCCTTATGTATTGCCAGGTGCCAGCCCCAAAGCTTGGCAACTGCCAGCACCTAAATTACATCTTGTGTGGAAACCCTGGGGCAGCTTCCAGTGTGGGACAGAAAGTCCTCAAGGACAGAGGGAATGAGGATATGGTTAAAGACTTAAAGTTCTGCTAGAAATGCCAACTGATGCTGAGGTGTGCTCTTGAATCTCAAACTTACATCACAAATGTGATAGCACGATTTACTTGTTCAAGTCCTTGCACTTTTTAAATCATTGCTTTACTGCAAAGGGCTTCAATACCATAATTTGTGCAGCACTTATTCTAAATGCAGCCATTTGTTTTGTTGTGCTGTATGACTTACTTATGAAGGCTTCCATTTTCCTACCATTTTTACATGGCACATATTGTATTTATTCTAATGACACAGACTGATAAATTATTTTGTTGGAGATATAACTCTTTCAGCTGTTGTATCCTAAAGAATATCTTCCACCAAAGGAGAAATTATCAATAGTCATGAAGGGGCATGTGCTGTTTTATACAGAAAGACAGCAGATTTTTTTTGTTTTTCTTGAACAACCCATGACAGAAAAACAAAGAATGTGGAGAAGCAAGGAGTGTTTATCTTCCACTCTGATCTTTCCAGTCTTTGGGGTTTGGTTTTTTCATGTAATTTCAATACATTTTTCCAGGATTTTTATTCCCCAGGAGGCAGCCAGTCAGGTGGACATGTAAGCATCTATTTTACTTATTATTTGCAGTTCCCTTCCAAAATGGCTGTACTATTTAAAAATTATCCCAATGAGTATATTGCACCAAACCATTTATTTCCTAGAATTTCATGACATCTGGCATCATGTCTTGTGAAATCAAATTGCAAAATGTTTGAATAAAAAAAATAAAAATTGTGTGTGTACAACAGGCTTGTTCTCCAGAAGCCATTTCAAACAAAAATAAATTGAGTCTGCTTTTTGCAGGGGTCATCTTCTCAAAGTGGTAGCTACTCCGGTGGACAGGTAAATACTAAATCTTTGCATTTTTGACCTCAAGTATCTGTCATACAAAAGTTTGAGGCCTCATATTGTATTACAGCAGTTTTTAATCTGTGAACAAGATTGATGCAGTCTTCCTTACATACTTCTATGTAAAAGTCCAAATGCAAGCAGAGTAGTCAAAATAAAATTCATATATTAACTGCTGTTTTAACATCAGGAAAAATGAAAGTAATAAATATTTGGCATTACTTTATATTTTTTAAGTAGAAAGTAAGTGATTTTTATTTTTTTCAGGGCTCATCTTCATCTGGAAGCAGCCAGTATGGTGGGCAGGTGGGAAATCTTTCTTCTTTGTTGTTATAGTGAGGGGTTTTTGCCCCCAGTGTACATATTTCAAGAAAATATTACCAGATTGGTAATACCTAAGTTTCCAGACTACTCTGTGGTTTATTTTATCCTCTTTAATCTTTCTAAAGATAAAATTGCATTCTCAACCGGATAGATCTTTTGAAACATAGTTAAAAGAGTAAAAGACAATACCTTGTATTTAAATGCACCTGTCAAAGAGAAGTTTTGAAATGAGAATGTAACATTTACAGGGTTCACCTTCCTCAGGAGGCAGCCAGTCTGGTGGACAGGTATGATTTTCTTTCTCCACAGTCTTCAGCTGGGCTATTGTCAGGCACTCAAATTTACTTCTGTTATCTTTCCTTCACAAGAACTGTTTTCCTTCACAAGAACTGTCTGCCTTTGCCACTGTCCTTTTTGCCCAAAGCCTCAGCAACACATTCTTTTCTTTTGCATGTCATTTGGACATCCTGCAAGCCAGAGCAGCCAGTAGTAACTGTTTGGCACATGCATCTGAGCTTCTGTACCTGCTTTGGTGCTAAATAAATTTCATGCATATTGGGAGTGGAAAGTGAGACACTGAATGGTGAACTTCTGGCCACCTCTCAGTTAGTTTTACCAAAGTAGAAATCACCTCTTTTCTGTACCATCTGTAATATGAAACAGTACTCCATGTACTCGAGGTGCTCTGGCCTGTTTAAGAAAAAAATTTGCTTTCTGTAGTACTACTCAGAATTTTTTACTCATCCTTTTCATGATTAATGTTTTTAACATCATAAAAATTGTAAGTAAGAAAATTTGAAGATAAAAAAATTAGCAGTTTGTTGCCCCTTCAGAACAATCATTGCAGAAATAGTAGCATTGCATGAAATAGACTCAAATATAGAAGCTGGGCAGTTAAGAATGTAGCTTTATGGTTTGTGTGCCTGGGATGGTAGAAGTAATTTGAGGTGTAACTAGAACCCATTTCAGTCCTGTGCTCTTGATATCTTAAATAATTTCTGCATTCTTTACAGGGTGGATGTGATTGTTCTGGGGGAAGTTCTGTAAGTGCTACTTGTTCATTATACATTTTCTTTTACTAAAGTATTTAACTGGAAAATTATGTGAGATCCTATTTATTTCCAACTTACTTATTTTAATGTACTCTTAATTTTATATTCATTGTTGCTTTGCTGACTTAGATGTTTCTGATATGGTAGGAGTTATTTCTCATTATTCCAAGATTCAGTGTTACAGAATCATTGAATCATTTAGGTTGGAAAATGCCTCGAGTCCAACTATTAACTCAGCACTGCCAAGGTCACCACTAAACCATGTCCCTAAGTGCCACATGTACATCTCTTTTAAATACCTCTGGGGGTGGTGACTCAGCCCCTTCCCCAGGAGCCTGTTCAGTGCTTGATAAACCTTTCAGTGAAGAAATTGTTTCCTAAAATCCAATCTAAGCTTCCCCTGGAGCAGCCTGAGGCCATTTCCTCCTGTTTTATTGCTTGTTACTTGAAAGAAGGGACCAATCCCCACCTGGCTACAGCTCCTTTCAGGGAGTCATAGAGAGCAATAAGGTCCCCCCCGAGCCTCCTTTTGTCCAAGCTAAACAACCCCAGCACCTTCAGCGGCTCCTCACAGAGGTTGTGCTCTAGACCCTTCAAGCTCCGTTGCCATTTTTGGACACAATCCCACACCTCAGTCTCCTTGTAGCGAGGGGCCCAAAAGTGAACAGAGGATTCAAGGTGGCAGCCCCATCAGTCCCCCCTCAGTGTAGGGGGACAATCACTTCCCTAGTGCTGCTGGCCACATTATTTCTGATAAAAGCCAGGAAGCCCCAAAGTTGGCAGCGAGTTGCATTCTCTGAGCAGTGATGTCAGTTACCATACAGTATTTACAGAGATGTGTCTCTCTTCTCAAAAATCCCCAAAAGACTGCATTAAATAGCAGTATTGATTGACAAAAGATCTATCATGAAAGGAAGCTAAAATAATACCAAGTCAAAAATTTGTATCAAAAATCCATGCTTACCAAATTTAAAACAAAAACTGAGTTACTTCTCACTTGTGCTTTTAAGTCCATATGAAATTACTTAAGGACTATGAAATGGGGTAATCCCTGCTTTCGAAAGCAAATCATACGTAGTCAATCAACCTGTAGCATGTAAAGGACATTCCTGCACCTTGGGTAATACTGTTATTTCCTAGGCAATGAACTGGGGTAGATATAATATGATACTTCATGATTTATGATCTTCTGGGCCAAAAAAGGGCTTTTCTCTCTCTTGGCAAATTGATAAAAGTAAGTAAGTGTAAGTGTAATTAATTTCAGGCTGGGATATTCTTCCTTTGAAATGCCATAGAACAGACATTCTAAGGTTTTGTTTAGTGCCTAGTTTATGATCAAAGACAAAGGCTAATTTTTCTTTTCTTTTTTTTCCTTTCCAGGGTGGATCCCCTACTTTAGTCAGAAGTGATTCCTCTGCAAATGTAAGCAATGTTCATCAGCTTTTAAGTGTGTCCTCTGTTTGCTTTATCAATATAATGGCTGGAGAGGATAAAAAGAATCAGTGCCTAATAGAAGCCATGCACTTGTGAAAATAACCTACTTTAGTTACAATTAAAAATACACACAGGACATTTATGCAGCACTCCCAGTTTCTCTTTCCATTTGAAATAATTTTCATTCAAACAGAAGTCTTACAAATTTAAATGTTGTCACAACCACGATAGATACGGTAGATACGGTATAAATATTTACTTTGGGAGCCGATTATCTTTGCTTCATTGGAATTTTGTAAAAAATACCCCAAGGACATGGGTTTATGTGATTGTATTCCTCTTAGACCATTTGCTGCAAGAAAGTTTAGTATAGTATTTATGTACTGCTATCTTGCAAGAAGTTTTGCTTCCAAATACTTCTTTTAGACCCAAATAACTGGTTATTTTGGTGTTTGTTTTTTTTCCCCAGGACTCATCTTCTTCTGGAGGCAGCCAGTACAATAGCCAAGTAAGCACTCATTCCAAAAGGAGAGCCAGTTTGCCACTTCTGAAAACGATGGTTATTCATTCACTCAGTTAAATTCAGTCTTTATATGGGAAATGGGTAAAAAGAGAAAAAGGTCAGTAAACAAGCTTTTGGGTTAGATATGGACTAAAAATTATAACAATGGGTTCTTTAGAAAACACTGACCTTGTTTTAAGAAACTTGCAAAATGAAGGTCACAAAAAAAATCACGTGGAGAAAATGAATCAAAATGCGTAATTTTTTTTATTCCTATTTGATCTAATGACACTATGAAGAAAAACAAATCCAATCTCCCCTCTTTAAAAAGACCTCTTGTTGTATGAGGTTTCAGTAAATTGTCTTAGTTTGGTTTTCAGAGTCCCATTAGGTAGCCAGTATTTTACTGCTAGCTCTGGCACAGCATTCAGCTTTCCAAATTAAAAAAAAAAAAAGCCATTCTCCAGAAATGAGAGAAAGAACTGGACAGAATGACACTTTAACCTTTCCAACATGTCACACAAACAAAGCAGTAGGTCTTTGCCTTCCACCCTTGCTAAGGATCTCAGGTATTTTCCCAACTTACCTTGCTTAACTTAAATTCTAGTTATTAAAGCATTCTGAAAGTCCTGCTCACCTGTCTTCACTCTTACCTTGCTCTCTTTCTCCTGTTGTCCTGGCAGAGTTGTGTTTTGATTTAAGGAAATCCTACTGCAGGTAATTCACTCATCTGGTATTCTTTACAGGATTCATATTCCTCTGGAGCTAGCCAGTATGGAGGACATGTAAGCTCTTACTTTTAATATTTTATATTATATATTTGTTTTATAAATATTTGACTCATATTAAGGACCTCAATTTAACGTATCAAGAAAATTGTGGTTTAGCAGTGGTCTATACTCTGTAACAATATTGTGAATTCAAGAAAGACAAAAACCAGAGTTTATTCTGGGATAATTACACACAAGCATTCAAAAAACAAAATATAGATGTCTTTGCCACTTCTTTACACGAATTAGATATTAAGAAATAACTAATTATCAATTTTTTTCCAGGAGTCTTCTTCTTATGGAGGCAGCCAGTATGGTGGACAAGTAAGCATTAATAGTCCCCTTTTTTGTAGTTTATTTATTGTCCACCTGACTGTCTATCTTAGCTTTAATTTAATTTAAAATCTTTTCAGTAAATCTTACTCTGTAGTGTTTGGATGCTACTGTGATTAAACAAAACAAGTTCAGATGAAGATCATTATCCAAAACTAAGAAAAAATAGAATGTAAAATACACAGTTGACTCAATTGACTCCTAAAATTTACAGGAGTAGACGTCATGTGTCTCTGCAATAAATCAGTACTTAATGAAGCTAACCAGAATTTTTAAAGCCTCATAAAATGATTCTATGAGTCTATGAAATAGGTGTAACAAAGTTTCAGTTTCCACTTTTTGTTTATTTTCAGCGTTCACCTTCCTCAGGAGGCAGCCAGTATGGTGGACAGGTGAATATTTTTCCCTTGTAGTGTATTTCCTTGTGTTCTTCCCTTGCTACTTTATCAAAGAGTTTTGATAGTTCTCTTTGTAAAAGAACATTTTAAGGAGATAGGGGTTTGGTTTGGGGGTTTCTGTCCAATTTTTATCTAATTTGATGCTAAGTATGTAATGGTTAGAAATGTATGTGATACCAAGCCACAGAAGAGTTTTTAAGATGGAATTTCTGGTGCCTCATGGTAAATGCAGATGAGCCTCACGCATTTTGGCACAGTCTGGTTCAGTCCACCCACAGTTCTGCAGTGAAAGAAACTAGCTAACCCTTCGTAAGGAACATGGTTTAAAGGAGTACTATGACATAGATATAGATATCATTAAATTATTTTTTGTTCAGGGGTCACCTTCTTCAGGAGGCAGCCAGTATGGAGGACAGGTGAGAATCTCTTCCTGTGTATTTCTTATTCTAACACACAGTTTCTACATCAAAACTTGCTACTTCTATATTGACTGAAAAAATATTTTTTGAAAACTCTGCTTATCTGATAATAGATAGGTATGTAAAGATGTATGATCTGAAGTGATACAAAAACTATGTAGATCTGCTGCTTCTGTTGTATTAAATGCAGTTCTGATATTGTTCTACCCTCCAACCTGCCCTGCTATTGTCAAGGTTTCTTAGCTCTAAGAGTAAGGAGTGGCTGGAAGCAGATTTATCCCTCCTCTACCTCATTTCCATCAGCAAGATGCAGTATCAGAATTGGTGTCTGAGAAGCAGTACGGTTTCAAATTGGAAGCGGGGAGAAGCTGAGGAGTTGCTAAGAGGTGTTCCATGCCCCTGTGAAATGAAAGATGATGGATAGAGTTCCTAGTGCTGCCTAGAGGTATAGGCTCCAGTATGGAGTGACACATAAAGCAATAGGCTGAGTGTTTATCTTCCTGTAATTCATTGCTCAAAAGAGGCAAAAAGTAGTGTTTCTTTAAAAAGCTCTTAAAGAAGCTTTTTGATTTGAGAAATAATTGGCACTTTTGCTTCAGGGTCCATCTTTCCCAGGTGGCAGCCATTACGGAGGACAGGTGAGAACTGGTTTTATGTCTATGGGTTGTTTTTTCCATTGTTCACCTTTT
>VZRQ01009416.1:3082543-3108391 GCA_013397975.1 Machaerirhynchus nigripectus | reverse complement strand
AAGAGACACCGAGAGAAATGTCTGGAAATGGAGCGGTTTGGGGAAGAGGGAGGAGAGGGCGAAGTTGAAGTTGCTGTGGGGAAGCGGCTGCGTGTGAAGTTGGGAAGGGGCACGGATCTGGCCAGAGCTGTGTCAGTGCTGCTGAGGTTGTGACTCCCTTACTGGTGCTCTGCTGAGAAGATGCTCACTATGTGTGATGTGGTGCTGCATGTAAAGTTCACAGAAATGCACATTTTACAAGTATTTGCATAGTATCACAATTTTATACCAAGTTTTTGAAATGAGAAACGTTCTAGCAGTACAGTAGTTACGGATTAAGCAGAAACTCGGAGGATATAGAGATAAAAAATGTAATAGTGCATATTATGGAATAAACTGAAAGGTAAAAGATAATTAAGAAGGTACACCAAGTTGTTTCATTTTATTAAATCCTATAAACGATGTTTTAAACCATAGTGAGGAAGACTTGGATTCCAGATTAAATATTTTAAAGGAATGATTGGGTGGAGAAGACTGACACAGCTTTCAGCAACAGAAGGGTGTTTTATTTGGGACATAAAGAATGTATGCAACAAACCTTTCTAAAACTAAGTGAGCACCACAGTAGGAAGTTTTATTTTTCATGGCGGCCTCTACACAGGAGGAGTGGGATCTAAGACAACCTTTACTTTTCAAAGAACATATGTGCAGAATGACAAAATGGGTCTTAGAATTAACTTTAGGTGCTTTTCCCGAAATCTGTGGGGTTGCTTCTCTCCATAGGCACTGCAGTTGACTTATCAGTGTACACACTTTTTTGAGCTAGAGGCTGCAGGGTGAGTTTGAGGGAGGTGACAGTTGTGGAGAAAGTGGTTTACAATAATCTCTCCCTTTGGAAACTGTAGTTCATGATTCCCTTGTACATTGTTGGGCATTGTGAGAAGAACTTGTGATTGAAAATCACAGTTCTGGGAGATAAGGATCCATTGGTTTGGGATGCATGATGTTCTGGTTGGTAAAAGTAGTATGTGTAGCAAAACTACTGGTTTGAGGAAAGACTGGTTCTAGTAAGTATAAATTTGCTTTCTTTAGAGCAATGTCTTGTTAGGAGTAACTCTACGTTTAACAATCGTACCTCTACCTTTAACAATCCTAATAATCCTAAACCCAAACAGGCTGCCTATGCAGCCGAATTCCTTATTCTGGTTACACTATTGTTTGCAATAACAAGAAAAAGGCAGGGATCATCTGAGCCAAGTACCTGTGGAATTCAAGTCACATGTTCCTTCAAAACAGTTCTGGATTTGGCAGTGTTAAGGGAGGACATGACATACTTATCTTTGGGACAGGCTTGCTAGACACAGTTATTCCTCCCATATTGTTCTTGAATTGCTTGCTGCCTGGGCTTGTTCTTCACAGGTTACTTCAGTTCATACCGTATTCATGCTGCTTGTGGAGGCTCTGTGCCTTTTCTGGAACTCAGGAAGCTGCACAGCTGGATCACATCAATTGAGGATGTCTCCAGAGGGGAGGAGAGATTCTTAACATCTGTACTTCTTAGGACCTGGCATGAAAATGTCAGATGTTTAGGAGTTCAGGATTCTGCCACTGGATTTCTGAACCTTGTCTTACATTTATACCTCTTCCGTGCTGTTCAACTGTCCAACTTTATTTGTAGTTACTAGGGCTCTGCAGTGCCTACAGATTGGTTTTCTCTGTAGGATCTACTTAGTATTACTCCACTCCAAGTAGGTCACCTTGACTGAGGTGTTTGACACTGTGTTGCCTTGAGCACCCAGACTCGATTTGTAATTCATAAATAGCTTAAGTGTAAGCTGTAGCTGAACCCCAGCTGGATTCAATGTTCAGTCTTTCAGCACCTTAAATCAAGCTCCTTCATTGGCTTGATACATCTGCAGGAGCTGCATTCCAGCAGTCCTTTGGTTCGTGGCCTTGCAGTCCTGCGTGCTTGAGAAGGGGTGGGCATTTGAACTGAAACGAGAACTGAATGGCTCCTTGCTCCCTGAGTCTGAATGTGGCTGCTGAGATCTATCTATACTGTGATCTATACAATGAACACAGTGTATGTACTGTGTGAAAACGAGAGGCCGTTCAGGCAGCTTGTGTCAAATTTCTGTGCTGGCAGGCAGAGTTTGGCTTAATGACTGTTATGTCAATATAAAACTGTTCCACTACTCAGCAGAGTTGAAGTCATCTTACAAGAAATGCTGGTGTTAACATTTAGCTCAATGAGGGTCTGAATTTCCTGAATGCTGAATGCTTATACTGAATGTGTGATTTGTATAATATTCATCAAACCAAATTTTCATCAGTCAAAAAAAATATGATCTCTGGATTCTTAGGTTTGGTGTAAAGGATAAAGGTGGCTGGCTTAAAGAACATTTAGCCACAAATGTCACGTTTTAAGATTCACAATGCTTTACTCCTCCTGCCTGACAGATTAGAATGGTATTTTTTTTCCTAGCAAAAGAAGGAAAGAAACAAACAGAAAACCTTTGGGACCTCATGAAAACACTCACCCAAGTTCCCTGTCTGTTCAGTTTTCTGTCAACATGTAAGAAAACCTTACCAATTTATAGCAATTCTCTGGAATTAGACTTTAGTTAATAGTTAATATGTAATTGCATTCCCTTTGTTAGACTTGGCAGTGATGGAATTTCCTGGTTGAACGATATATGGCTGGTGAATCACTGATGCAGCCTCCACTATCTTTGGCAGAAGCCAAGGTTTTGGAACAAAGTTGAGAAGAAATCATTGGTTGATCTTTAACAGTTACCATTTAATGTGTAACTGCTCTGTACCTAAGTGCACTTGCCCGTTTTAAAAACCATCTGCATGATTATAAAATGGCCAAGAGTTGTGGTTTAACCCCAGCTGGCAACTAAGCACCACACAGCCACTTGCTCTCTCCCCCATGATGGGGTGGGGGAGACAGTCAGAAGGGTAAAAGTGGAAAACTTGTGGGTTGAGACAGAGACAGTTTAGTAGGTAAAGCAAAAGCTGCACATGCAAGCAAAGCAAGCCAAAGATTTCTTTTACCACATTCCATGGGCAGGCAGGTGTTCAGCCATCTCCAGGAAAGCAGGGCTCCAGCACGTGGAACAGTGACATGGGAAGACAAACACCATCACTCTGAGCATCCCCTCCTTCCTTCTTCTTCTCCCAGCTTTATGTACTGAGCGTGACTCCATATGGTCTGCGATATCACTGTGATCTCTTTAGGTCAGCTCTCCTGGCTGTGCTCCTCCCAACTTCTTGTGCATTCACAGCCTCCTCACTGGTAGGGTGGGAGGCAGAAAAGTGTAAGCCCTGCTCAGCAATAATGAAAATATCCTTGTGCTATCAACACTTTTCAGCACAAATCCCAAACACAGCTCCCTACCAGCTACTGTGTAGAAAATGAACTCTACCCCAGCCAGAAACAGCACACGAGATATGGTTATGCCTAGGGAGCAAGATGACGTTTCAGGAGCAAGGTCCACCAGTGCTCTTCTGCATTCTACTTGATATCTTTGTTGTAAAAATATTATTTGAATGTAGTTATATTTTAAATTCATTTCACCAGTTAAGAATCTTTTTTATGTACATGGAAAAATTGGAAATACTGCCTGAAGGAAATCTTCATGCGAAAAAAACCTTTGTTCCTCAGTTTCTGCTAGAAGAGTAAGGAAGAAACTTTGTTAGAGGATTTGCTTTTAACCACGCTTCTGAAGAAGTGTACAAGCTCTAAGAGAAACACAGTTTTGGTTTTTTTCATAGTGTACTTAGTGCACTTTATAATGTCTCCAGCAAGAAAAATGAGTAATAAACTGGAAACCAAAAGAAAGAACAAGGTAAGTTTTAAAATTATGAAGTGATTTGCAGTGATGTAGTTGAAAAGTGCCACGTATTTGGGGAGGAACGGCTGACAAGTGTACATAGCTTATGGGAGGGAACAAATAAGAAGCCTGTTTACAGTATGAGGAAAATGGGAAACATAGTGACATTTTAAAGTGAGAAATGCAAGGTTTAAGATTATTAGAAATACGTAGGACATGCATTACTAAAATTACAGTGACATGACAGATTACTTCTTGTGGTGGTGAGGGGAGAAAGAAATGTATTGTCAAACTATAGCAGGCAGTTAAATTATTTGTATGTATGTAAAATCTACTTCAGACCCCAGTTCAGCAGCCCTTAACTAGAGTTGGAGAGGTCTATGCACCCTCTGTAACATGTGGGATATTTGTCATAAAATCATAGAATGATTTGGGTTGGAAGGGACCTTAAAGATCATCTGTTTCCAACCCCTGTCATTCAGGGACAGCTTCCACTAGACCAGATTGCTCAAAGCCCATCCAACCTGGCCTTGAACACTTACAGTGATGGAGTTTCTCCAGTTTTCTGGGCAGCCTGTTCTGAATTACCCCAGCCCATGTCCAGGCCCTTGCACTTGGCCATGCTGAACATCATGAGGTTCCTTCCTTCCATTTATTTGTATACTTAAGGTATTTGTTTTATTAGATACTACTTCTGGTAAATACAAAGCTATATTCACTCCAGAAAAAAGAATATTTATGGAATAGAACTTTCCTCTGAGGAATGTGGTTGTGTTGCAGAAAATGACATTACTTGTGTGTTACCCAGCACAGGGAAGAGGGCAGTGCATGTAGAAAGTAAGAAAACTATTGAAAAAAGTCTTATAAAAATAGTTTCTTCAGGTTCTGTGAGTTAGCTCTTACTTCACCTTCCAATTGTGCTTTTCCTTTGTTGACAGCTTATTATATTTGTATAGGTGTAGCATCAGCACTAGGTTCTTATTTCATTGGAGAAATCTGAGAACACCGTCCTCTTTCTTTGATCTGTTATCCTGATTTCAAAGCAAATGCCCAGGAAGTGTGTCTATACCTCTACCACTGGAATGACACAGTGTACTTTACTTCCACTCTGGTTTTCCTTCCATAAGGCAGACTCAATCAGTGTTTATTTTCCAGCAGATCCCATATGGAGAATGTGGTGTAGTGGCACAGAAAATTCAAACTTTGCCTTTGGCAGTTTTGAAAAGCTGGTTGTCTACTTCTGTGTTGGGCTTTGCATTTTAACTAATACACAAATGCCTTTTATTTGGTTAAGCAATGTTAAACTGACTAGTCATAGAATAGAATAAGAGCTAAGAAAAACAACTCCTGTAACTTAGCTTTTTTACTCTAAAAGACTGTCAGCAGTGAAAACATTTCACAGCTAGGCTGGAAGGAATTTAATTCATGTAATGACATCCCTGTGAAGATTTGGAGCATGATAGTAGTTACTTTGTTTTTCTTTTTTGAAATTAAATTTTACTTGTGACGCAGTATGGAGGAGTAAAGAGGAGTTGCCAGTAGAGGTTATTTCTGTCAAATCTTTTGGTGAATTTAACCTACTTTTTTGTTACGAGGCTTGCTGGAATTTATTGTTAATTTTTCTTTTTTGGTCTGTCATTTACTTCAGATAGTGTCGAGTGCTTGGGGTTTTTCATGCAAGTTTTCTCTGATACTTCCTGTAATTCTATCAGATTTTGAGTCCTTCTACAAACTCAAGAATAGAATCAGTTCATAAACTAGCCATTAATTTTGCACAGGATTTTGCAACGGTAGATACTTAGCAAATGAAAAAACTCAGAAGTTTATTCCATCAGATCTTTAAAAGACAAAATCTTAAAGTTAAGAAAAGTCCTATAATCTTACTACTCTGTAGTAAACCCTGATTAATATCAATGAGTTTTGGTGTGCTGTTCACTAAGTCAAATTGATTACAGCCTAATTTCTTCTGCAAACATTAGCATTTACCAGTATTTTGGGAGGAAAAGTGTAGGGACGAAATAAAATGTAGAATATTGAATTTTAGCCTGGGTTGGAGGTATTACAAAGGGAGATGAAAATCTGCAAGTCAGAAATGTATTCATTTTTGAATGAGTATTACGAGATGGAAATATGTTATTTTCCACTTTAAAAGATCTGCTTCCTTTGAAGAGTTATTCTTCAGACTTTGCACAGTACGGTACTTTGAGCTGAAAGTATTACTTCCTGTATAGATTGCTTTGCTCTGGTTTGTGTTCTGAAAACCTTTCCAGGGTCCTTCTCCTTTTTACTTTCAAGGAGAACAGCTCTTCACGTAGAATCCACCTGTATTTTATCTACCTGTGTGTACTGAATTCAAATTTCACGTGTCTGTAAATCCCATCTTGGCTTCCTTCTCCTGTGTTGGGTCCTGTACGGGGCTGCCCATGTGGCTGCAGGGTGTGTCTGTGGCACACTGAAGAAATGACGCAAAAGCAGCTGACTTTTTTGTTTTTGTTTAACATAAACTAACAGAAGAAAAGAGTAACGAGCCCGGTCCCTGAGATGGGTTATTTAGTATTACAGTCAGGGAACTGCCGGTCCTTAGTACACCCCATTGTAAGATACAGTTCAAAAGCCAGAGTTCATGTAACCACTCAACTCCTAGTCTTTGAATTAGCAAATCTAAATCTGAATTTTCAAACAGATGCATCCTGCAGAGTATCAAGTAGTGCATCCAAAGTCCAGTAAAAAATCTAACTTGTAACTCTGTACAGAAAATGCATTGGGGACTTCAATTTCTTTATTGGTTTAAGACAATCCAACTGTGGGCTGTTACTGAAGACAATAGCTCATTTGTTCTGTGACTGCACAGGCTGTTGATGTGAGGGTAGCAGGAGCTAGTGGCTAAAAGTGAGCACTTACACCTCTGGTAGTCATCTGTAAATCTAAAGCTGCTGTGAAACTGCAGTTGATGACTGCCCAGCTGTTCAAAGTTCAGTACTTTGCTCCTTTTCAGGATTGTTCCTGATTGCACAGAGGTCCGTGAGTTTATAAGCAGCTCTTTTAAAAGAAAGGAGAAGGGACCAGGAGAGCTGATAAGATGTTCTGTGTGCTTAGGAGAGAGTGGTTATATTGTTGGCATATGTACATTTCAGGACTCTAGTTCCTGCTCTGTGAACCAGCTTGTAAGTACAGCATGAAACTTGACACACTTGCTGTCTACAAGCCTGTCTTGTTGACCACTGACAGGACAACTTTTAACAAACACCCTTATTTCAGCCATCACGCTGGACACTTAGATTCCATTTTGTGTGAACTTTGGAAACTTTGAAACTGCTTTAGTGACTTACAGTAAGGAAGTATTTCCTGCTCCTGGTGCCGTTTTGAGATACTTTGTCTGGGCAAAGTTCCCTTTTTTTTCATGACTACTGAGGAGGATAAGACAGAAGTTCAAGATAATGATGTGGTATGTATTCTTTATGGCTTTGCTGATGGGCTTACCAAACTGTTGTGCTTGTTAGTTTATTTTTGTGCTGATTGCTTTGGTACTTGCTCATAAATAGCATACTAGTGATTTACATTTAAAATTATGTTTTAAGCTGCTTCATAAGTAGATGGTTGTATGTCAGCAAAAAAATTATTGTATTATTTTTAATATTATAACCTGTTTTGAAGGTTACAGAATTAATATCTGATAATTTTGAACATTTGTAAAACCCTTTGTCACTTCACAGGCTGACAGAATACAGAAATTTGGGTCCGAGTAAGGAGGGATATGTGTGTTCCCATTATCTGTATTTTGTTCAGAAGAATTTTGAAAATTGAAAACCAAAAAGTTTGAAAACTTATTTTTCTGTAGGTTTGCTTTCATGAAACTCAGTATACTTTTTTCATCTTAACAATATATTGCTCTTTATTTCCAATTTTTTAGGTCCCAGTACTAAAATATTAGGTAAATGGAAAAGGTGTATACTATTGTTTGTTCAAGTTCATAGATGTCAGTTTTTTCTAGTATCATAGTATCTAGTATCATAGACAAGCCTTTTAGTGAAATTCAGTTCTGGATCTTCTCTCAGTAGGTTTTCTTTTTCCTTTACCTTTTTATCCCCTGTCTTCTTCGTGTTGCTGGTATTTCTGCAGAATGCATGGTCTCTGAACATGCATGTTCCTTCTTCATCCCCTTGCAGGAACCGTTCTTTTTCTCCTCCTTGTTCTCTGCTGTAGCAAATTTATTCTTCAAAGTTGTTCTTCAACTAACAGATCATCTCAGTTTCATTGTTGGGGATGCATAATTCCACATTTAACAGCCTCATGTAATGGATGGTTCCACCAGAACCAGTGGAAAACTGCAAGTCTTGAGTATTGTCTGCAGCTTTCTTCTCTTTCATACTTTATATTTGTCTGTATATTTTTCTGATTGAAGTATATTTGCCTGATTCATATTGCTCAGAGCAGTTGTATCTTTAGTATATGTTTCTTCAGAAGTTAAGTGAGATTATAGTTCATACAAAAGTATCTCCTATTAAGATTCCATAATGGAATCTTGTGGGTTTTTTCCTCAGTTTCGGCATCCTGGCCTCTTTTTCTTCCTTATTTGCCAGTATGCTTTTACAAATACTTTTAAAACAGCATGATTTTTAAGATAGACAATTTTATTGTGTAGGATACAAGTGCGTACTTCATATCTTTTGGCTGTTGATAATTCACTCCTGTTTGCAGGTTACTGCAATGTCTTTTAAGTGTCAGTGTCGTATAGGTAATAATTTGAATACTTGACTGGAGAAAATCTGTAAATGCTTAGAGACAAGATAAAGGCAAGTCAGAAATATTTGAAGAGTGCAGCTCTCCAAATGTCTACAAAACCAGCAATGAAATGTGTCTTGAGCTAGAGAAATGCAGTCAGCAAGAAACAGCTTCAGTTCCAGCTACAAATATTTAGCAGTACCACCACATCCTTGAGCAGTGTGGACAAAGCTGGATAGATAATGAGTCAGAAGTTGTGTGCCTGCAGGTGTAAAACACAGGGACAGCTCTGCCATATGCACCCAATGAGTGTGCTGTGTCTAGACTTCTGAGATTTAGAACCACATGCATTGTCTTGGCTTGTTACTGATTTTTTTTTTTTTCTTGTAAACATAGTTGTAAATTCCTAGTTATTGATTTGATTTAACTTTGGCGTTATAAAAAATGGCTTTGTTTTTGAATAAGTGGGAAGTGAAGGGAGTAGAAGGTAATCTTTTATAGAAAGCATTAGTTTCTGTGTATGGAAGTTCTCTATATGAAGATAGCAAAAAATAATGTCATATTCTGAGTAGCAGCAAGCTTTTTTTACATTTCCTTGTCATATACTGTGCTTGCAAAATGAAAATTACTGTCTCTATTAGTCTTCTGCAGTAAGTTAATCCTTTAAATTAGTGACAAATTTAATGCAAAGAAAACTGCATCAACTTGGTGTAAGTTCCTGGTAGAGATGAGGATGGTACAGCTTTGCTAACGTAAGGTTTGTGGTAGTCAGTGCAGCCTGACTGAAAGCAGTTGCAGTCACCCAGTCATCTATAGTCAATGAATTCTTTTCTGAGCAGGATAATCAGCAGGACAGGTTTAGTGCTGCCTCCCCTGCAGCTCCTCCATCCCGTGTCTTCTCCAGCTCTGCTTTCCCACAAGTCTCCTTTCCCTTCATTGCCAGGCATACCTCTCATTCTCATTTAAAGCAGCCCAACCCTCACCTGTTTGCTGGCTTGGTGCCACTTGGCAAGGCAGAGACTGCAACCTGACAAACTCGGCAGAGGTGGAAGAGTGGGAAGTTCTCTTCAGTCTGGGAGCAGCTCATTGCAGCAGGAGTACTGGGCTTTCTGCTGTACCCCAGCAGAAAACACCTTCACCTTGAAAATACCATCTGAGCCTTCATCTACAAAAGAAGTCTGTGGTTCCCAATATCTGCAATATTACCTTTGGATTTTTTTTTTTCTGTTTTAGAAAGAAAAAAGTCAAGAAATGTCTGCCAATTTAAAGTACCTTTCCTTGGGCATCCTGGTTTTTCAGACCACAAGTTTAGTGTTGACCATGCGCTATTCTCGGACACTGAAAGAAGAAGGACCTCGTTACTTATCCTCTACTGCAGTAGTTATTGCTGAACTTCTGAAGATTTTGGCCTGTGTTCTATTAGTCTACAAAGACAGCAGTATGTGTCAAATTTTGCACCAAGTAATTTTCCTAATCAATATGCTGTATTGTAGTGGCAACTGCAAAGCAGCCATGTGAGTACAGGCATACAACAAAGCATTTCCCTTCTCCTTGTGTAAGAAATAGTCTTGGAAAGACAATAATTGTACTGTATATTTGCTTAAGATAATGTGGATACTGTGGAGTGCAAGAATAACTTTTATGCTAACATCTCAAATTTTGTGTTTGCTCAGGCATTTTAAGAAATTCATATGTAGAAGTAGCTAAAAAAGAAAAGCTTTAAGTGTGTCCAAAGCATGAATGATAATTTTGAAACCTGTGATAAACAGCAGATGAAGAAGGGAAGAAGCAATTTGATTGTTACAGGAAGAATCATAGTTTTAAGCTAAAAAAAAGAAAACTATATTCACATTTACTCCAGTTCTTATTTTTTGCATTTTAAACTGAATTTATCTGGTTTCTGTTTGATTTTCAACAGCTTAAAAATGTCATTGCTTATGCATAAATATTGATGACTCTGTAGGATTCAAAATATGCACTTTTTAGGTGGTACTCTTTGTATTATCTTAAGTTATTGATACGGTTTCAATAAGTTTAACTCAAAGTATTTTGAATAGTTGTTTTCATTCTGATACTCCAGGCTGTAGGAAGACACTTGCAGCCAGTTTTCCTTACATGTACAAAGCCTGTGAAAGTCAAAGAAACATAGATAGTATTTTCAGGTCTTGGCATAGTGATAGCTATAAAAAGGGGCAACAGTTTAAGAACAGAACATTGCTGTTTCTCTTTCCCCCCCCGCCTTTCCTTTTAGTGAATGTCTATTTCTTTTACTGTTCCTTTGGGTAGAATGCAATTTACGGACTCTGAACAGAGTGCTACATGATGAAATCCTTAACAAACCCATGGAAACTCTTAAACTTGCTATTCCTTCAGGAATTTACACTCTTCAGAACAACTTGCTATATGTAGCATTGTCAAACCTAGATGCAGCCACATACCAGGTATTGCATATTTGGAATCCTCTGTAAGTTTCAAAAAACCCCCATGAATTACGGAGTAGTAGTAGTAACTGTTGCTGGTTCTTCTAGGTTACGTATCAGCTGAAAATCCTCACCACAGCATTGTTTTCTGTGTCCATGTTGAGCAAGAAACTGGGTGTATACCAGTGGCTGTCACTGGTAATATTGATGACAGGAGTGGCATTCGTGCAGGTAAATATTAGCAGGTGGTTTGTGGGGTTTTAATGTTTATTCAAGAAACATAGATTTCTATACTGATTATCCAGCTTTCTGATTCTACCAGCTGCACATGAGCACCAGAATATAGTCAGGAGCTACAAATCACAACTGGCCAGGTCTGGAGGACACCAGAAATGGTTCAAAAGCAGAAGATAACACCTCTTTTGCAACCCAGTACTCTACTGTAGAATGTGACAGGGCCTCTGGAGCAATCTGCAAGTAATAATGATAGCAATGTTTATTAGCACATTTCTTCAGACATTAGGAATTCACACATCATCTCTGCCAGTACAGGCCGTGTTCACTTTATCATATGGTTTCAGCGTGGCAAATTTACTTTGGACTGTTTCAAAAAGCAAAATTGGCCTCAGTTCTAAATGGTGCAGGTACCAGAGTTTGTGGTTTTCAGAGGGCAGGATCATGGGATGAGAGACTATTCTAAGAATTTTTAGCAGATTTACTATGTCCTAGAAATTTTTATTTTAAAACCTAAAGATTTGGGAAAAGATATGGTAATGAAATTCAATAATGAAAAATAAGAACAAAACACTTGGACAGTATTTAACAGACTCCTCAGAAAGATTTTTTGTCTGTGGCATTGCATTTTATTCCTTTAGCATTAGACACATTTTAAGATTTAACTAGTCTGCACAATCACCAAAGAGGAGCACATGAAAAAGACAATTCATCCCATCTTACACCCAGCTGGTGTAAGTAGTTTTTTAACTGTGCTTATATTCGTAAGGTAACCAACTGTTGGGTGGCACAAGTTGCCACCACAACTGTTGGTGGCAGAGAATGACCATGATAAGTCATGCTGGGATTCAGAAACAGTTCTCACTTATAATATATAAATCCTGCACCTGTTTAAATTGATGATTATTCTCCCAGTTCAGGCACAATCTTACTGCTTACAAATACGTAGAAAGCAAAATTGTAGCTTTGCAGTCCTTTAAAAGTATTTATGGTGCAAAATACAAAACTTTACAAGCATGTGATTGTCTGTATTTAGTAACTGTTACTGTTGGTAGAAAACAAATTTGCATTTTGTAGATGCTCATGACTTGATTTCATCAGTGAATTTTGTGTGACTTTTTACATCCAGTGGCCTTCAGACTCTCAAGCAACACCTGCTAAGGAGCATTCAGCAGGATCACAGTTTGTAGGCCTGATTGCAGTTCTCATAGCCTGCTTTTCTAGTGGATTTGCTGGGGTTTATTTTGAGAAGATTTTAAAGGAAACTAAGCAGTCTGTGTGGATCAGAAACATTCAGCTTGGTAAGTTTCATTTTAGTCATCTGTTAGAGATACTGCAATCTGAAGCATTATGATAATTGTGCAAAATGAATGTATAAATAAAAAAATATCACCAACATTTTAGTATTTTAAAACTAAAAGTTAAACTCTGCTAGATAGAAGTATGGCAGTTACTTTCTGATTTCAATCTGGTTCTTGATTTACTTTGTTAATAGAGTATCTGTACATTTATATAGAATCTGTCAATTGACTTTTTTTATACTATTTTTTAGAGAATATAGGAATATTAAAACAGAGTATGTTTCCAAGTGAGTGTTTTGAGGTGTTTTAAAATGAACGTATTTTTTCTCTTGTGCCTGGGTAGGCAGTTTTTTTGTATTAAAAGTGCCAAGCTATAAAATCTGCTTTGCTTGTGAATAAAGTTGAGGTAATTAATTACTGTTATTTCAATATAAAGGTCAGTTTCTTTCAGTTGTGTGCATAATCACTGGGGAGAGGCATATGCAAAAGACCAGTTCATCTTAATTATCTAAATAGGTGTACCTACTGTGCACCTGTCAGTAAGAGACTATCTTCTATTCCCAAAGCAGTCTTGGATCTTCCAGGCCCTAGATATTAAAGGCAGCAGAATTGATCTGTATTCCTGAGTGAGTTTTCCCTGCTTCAAAGCACTCTTGTCCAGTTTAGATGGTTGGAAATGTGACATCAACGATATCTTTTTGTTCCTGTTCTGCCACAGGAACGAAGCTTATTGTTGCCTTTGTTTCTCTTATGGAATCCCTCTAGTCTTCACCTGTACGCAATAATTATTTATGGCATATTTGAATGGATGCATTGAGCAGAATTTGACCTTCCCAGCACCTTAGAACAGACTAGGGATCAAATCCCCAGTGTGAAGTTAAGTCATGAGATGACTTAGTGGATCAGAGCTGTGTACTGTCTGGTAGAATGTAGTGCAGTACTACAAGAACAGGAGATGGTATGGGTTCTTTAGTAATTAGTTAATTGGTCAATAAGCCATATTTTTTTTCCTTTATTTTCCTACTACTGTGTTTTAATTATAAATGGGTTTAGTTAAAAATGAATAACTTAATTTTGAATATAATATTTTTACATGACCATAATGTTTTGAAACTTTGGTATAGTGAAAGGAATCTAAACCTCTCCTTCCCATCTGCTTGTATTTGTGGAAACAGTGTGTATTCAAACTACGTTTTCCTGAACAGGGTGTAGGGACTACATCAGGAAACGTTATGTTAGGGAATTTTGGGAGGGCAGAGAAGGGTTGCTAGCTGGGGCTTGGTCCAGGATTTAAGGTAACATTTGGTGTTTTGGGTGGAGCATTACCAAGGAAAGCTGATTATTATTATTAATATTACTATCAGTTTGCATGCTAAAAGTGCTTTAATGGGCAACAGATATCTGAAATGATTTCCAGTAATAATTCATAATTGCTGAAAAATCAATGATCACTTCTAAAACATTGTTGAGATTTTTCTACAGTGCACAGATGTACACTTTGTTTGATAGTTGGCCTGGTCATATATTGAATGTTCCACTAATTTCTTTGTGAAACAATGAGATCAGAGCAGACTGTGTCTAAACACACTCTTCAAGGTTATGAATAACTGGAACAGTGATATATGAAGACATAAATGTCTGATTATAGTGAGAATCAGATGACCTGAGTTTTGTATTTACTTTTTTAGTGAGCTTAATCTGCCTCAAGAGGAAGTTCAGTAGAATGTGTTTATTACTGAGGTTGTTTTGAGTTCAAAAATAAAGTTTATGTTGTCATATTTCATAAAGGTTTTAGAAACTATTTAAATACATAAATATATTAAACAATGCATATTAAATGCACAGAAAAATAAATACAGCTTTTATAATACAGCTAATTTTATATAAAACATAAAATCACATTTTCAAAAATAAGTTGGTGTGTTCTTTCTGCAAGTGCAAGGTAGTTGCCCACTTTAGACATTGTATTATTCAGGAGCAAGTCATTCATAAGCAAGAGCTTTGAAATAGAGCTTATCTTAAAACAGAAACAAAAGACCCATATGTCCAACCAGGTTTTCATTTTCATATCTGTAGAGAATTATTAAAACTATAGAAAATAATGGGAAAGTAAATTGTTTAAAAATTCAGTTTTTAATGCATACCAATATCGTAATAAGGATGTATGAATAGTCAATTTTATTTCTTTATTTTAGCAGATCAATTGGAAGATACGAATAAATGGTTTAATCTGAATAAAACCTACATTTTTAATTCTGCCTACAAAAGGAATTATTTCCTGTCAAACAGAAGGTGTTATTTTGTTCAAAACAATGCTGCCTTCTTCAGATGCTAAGAAATGTGATGATAATCAGCTTTTCACAGAGAAGGAATAGAAAAAGGTGTTCCCCCTTCCCTGCTCAGGACTAGAGCAGACATCAGTCACAGAGTAGCTGCTTACATTGTGCCATGTTTGAGGGATTAGGAAAACCTTCCCATTTGATAGAAGAACACTGTACTCACCAAATTAACAGTTCCACAGTCTCATCCCAATTGCAGCTTTTGACATTAGGTCTCTACTAGTAAACATTCATTCTACTAGTAAAAACTCATTGTTTGACACTGGCTCAGGAGAATTCCACTTCCAAGATATTTGTCTGAATTGGCAAACTGCTGATTGCTGCTCCTGCTGTGCCAGAGACCTTCTCCTTCACTGAGTGTTTTACTCTCCAGGTTATAGGGTGACTTCAGCCTTCAGTCATGACTAATTTCAGGGAAATTGAAATTGCATTTAAGTGAATTTTGCTATGCCATAAATAAAAATCACTTCATTCCAGTAGAAAGCAATGGAAGATAAGTATATAAAGATATCTGAATGGAAACAATCAAAACTCATTTTATCTGTGGAGAATAGCTTTTAAGAGAGAACAGCACTGATTGCATTTGGATGTGATGGTATTGCAAGTGACAGTCCAATTTTAAAATCAGAAATATGTGAGCAGCCTTTAAGGATGAGGAATCCATTTGCATGTTTTTCACCTGAAGCTTTTAAATCAACCTTGTACTTTCAGGATTTTTTGGTAGCATATTTGGACTGATGGGTGTTTACATTTATGATGGAGAACAACTGTCAAAGGATGGATTTTTTCAAGGATATAATAAACTTACTTGGGTGGTGGTTGTTCTACAGGTGAGATACCTTGTGTTGCATGTTTCTGTGAAGGCACTCTGGGATTTACTGTTCTATAAATAACTGGGGAAACTAATGGGTGTCAATCAAGGTACTGAGAATTCTATAGTCAAAAGTCTGATATATCATTTTTAGCATAAATCTCTCAGTGAAAACCTGGAAAATATGTAGCAAGTATGTGATTAAGTATTGTGCAAATTAAAAGCATGTAAGCATGATTTATTTTGTGATGTTTAAAATTATCCCTCTATATGCTCTTCCTCCTGTGGCTAAAAATGTACAGTACAAACATTTCCACTCATTTAATGGTGGTAATATGATCAACAATTTCCTTAATGGGGAAAGAACTACTCCTCCAATATTTATTTTCAACAGTGCATATCCATAATATAAAATAAATGTATTGCTTTTCAACATAGACAAAAGCTTTCCTAAAGTAAGTGCATGGTGTTAAAATGGCTGCTCTCAGTCAAATTTCTGTTTATGAATCCAAACCTCACAATTTTTCCAGGCACTTGGAGGGCTGGTGATTGCTGCTGTTATAAAATACGCAGACAACATTTTAAAGGGATTTGCAACTTCTCTCTCTATTATACTGTCAACATTGATCTCCTATTTCTGGCTGCAAGATTTTGTCCCTACGAGGTAAGAATTATTTTCCATCTATACTAAAAAAAAACTGTTGAAAACTTACTGCTTACCAGATATAACTGCGAAAAGAAATAAAAAACCCAATCCCGTCCAGGCCACACTTTCAGAATGTTTAGGTACAACTCGCACATCAAAGTTTAGCCTCATCCGGTAGCTAACTGAGTTTTTCAGGCGGGTGAGGGTCCCCCTCCCTGCGGGCTGCTGCCGGAGCCCGGTGCCGCTGTTCCGCCCGGGCGCGCCCCCTGCGGCCCCGCGCGGCACTGCCCCCGGGCGCTGCTCCGTGTCCCGGCACTGCAGGGCTGGGACGGGGACATCGCCTCTCTGCTACCCGTCATCGACCGCGCCGCAGGTTCCAGCACAGGTCACTGCACCCAGGGAAGTGGTGCTGCAGCACTGAGTTGCCCAAGGGCACCCAGAAGCCCAAAGGCAGAGCTGTTTCTAAAGGCACCGCCATATTCATTAGTGAGAACAGCCAAGAAAGAAAGACAGAAAGAAAAGTGCTTGCTCCATTCTTCTAGGCCCTGTACAGTGTCCTGATGTTTTGGGGATCAGCTCTGCGTACCACAGGTTTTGTACATGGGTAGGTTCAGAACACTGCTTGTCTTGGCAGTGCATGTTCCTGTATGGAGTGTAGAATTAATGATCCCACTTCCAGATGTAGGAATAGGATTTTGCTTGTGACTGACCAACACTCCTTGCATATGTTACACATACTCATAACATACAAATATTTTGAATAATATTTACGACTTTTATATCTGGTACAAAGAAACATCTTTTTATCTAAAAGTATATGTTTGCAATACTGTGGTCCCTTCCATCCCTACCTATTCTGTGATTCTGTATTATGAGGGCTTTACTTAAACATTCAAAAAAAGGAAATGGAGTAGCTATTTAGGCTTAAGAAGTAGAAGAAGCTGACCTTAAATTATAAGTAGACTATATTTATCCCATTAAAACAAATGTAGAAAGTGGTCTAAGAATTTCTGTGTGCTCAAATGGAAAATTAATAAGTAACTTAACAGCTTCTGCAAACATTGAAAATTAAATAGAGCCAAGTAGCATCATGTAGAACTTGAAGCCATCCAATTTAATAAAACTAAACAATAATTAAGTTTTAGTTAATCAAACTTAATCTTTAGTACCTTGCTTATGCTAACAATGTATTTGAACTGAAACTGTGTAATTGTTTCTGTCACATCAACAAACATTTTTCATTAGGGTAGTAGATGTAAAGTACTTAAATGCTTGAATGTGTTGCAAGGGGCCATGTCCCAAAATAGGCTAAATGTAGCCTCTGAAGGATTGTCATGTCATATGCCACAGTTTTTTTAGTATTTGGTTCAGAAGATGAAATTGTTTATGTTTTCATGTCTATGAGTAGGTTCTTTTCTAAAATGCCTACTGGTTGTGTGCTGGCTTTGGTTATTTTGTTATCAGACTTTTAACTATCAAAACAACTTGAAAGCCCAAAATGTCGCAATAGAAAAGATGCCTTTATTGTGTTTTCTTGAGACAAATCTTTCTGTATCTGCCAGAAATTAGATTATACTGACTTGCAAACTGGTTCTTGGGCAGCAGTAATTTGTTTTGACATAAGCTTTGGACGTCAAAGCAAACAGCTCCAACAACATGATGTATGTAGTTTGTTAAAAGGGGTAGGTAACCACAGTAGCTGCTTTTCTTCAGCTCCTGCTTATATTTTGCACACATCTTTAGGTAAAAAATTAAGGAAAAAAGGATTGATCTGATGCTCTTGACAGTTGTTCCATGAAAGTATGGTTTTACTTTTCAGAATATGTTAATATAATGATACATTAATTTGTAGTTACAAGTTTCTTATTTCAACAACTTTCTGCATCCCTCTAAAATAAGTATGTACAAATTATTGTGTTCTTTTTAAATTGGACAAATATAATTTATCTTCCTGTTTTCCTCATGGGAAAATGTCCTTTCTTTTGATTGTATTACATAGATAAATTTGCATCTACTAAGACTTTTTTTTCATTCCTATTTTATTCAGTGTCTTTTTCTTCGGAGCCATCCTTGTAATAGCAGCTACTTTCCTATACGGTTATGATCCCAAACCTGCAGGAAATCCTATTAAGGCATAGCAGACTTCCTCATCAACCTGCTTCTCGAGATCATGCACTGGGGGCCTTGCTAGCACTGGCATGTGGAAGTGTCACTGTGCATTGCAAGGGAAGGATGACTGCCCTGAATGTGTTGAAGAAATGCTGATGAGTAGTCCTGAACAGCCAGAGGGGTTACAGGTGGAGGATGATGCTGTCTGTAACTGACGGGGGGAAATGTCAGGGGAATGCCTAGTGCAACTTGCTAATAAAAACTTGAAAGGAACCAAAAGTTTCCAAGAAACTACAATTAGGAATGTTTACAGCTTTGACTGAGATTGCATCAAAAGAATTACTGTATTGACTGCTGCAGAAATATGTCCTATGCACTCTTTGAAAGAGCACACGACAACATTGTCAGATTGTATGTTTTTGGGATTTGATTCTATTTAATCTTAGTAAATATGTTTTTAACTGTTTGTCTATTTACGTCAAATGAGCTGAACGTCATAGTTCTAAAGTGATGGTTCTAATTAGGTACTCCTTATTAAAACTGTGAAAATTGAAATATGATTGAAAGACGCTTTCACAATAGCAACTATTTTTATATTTTTAGAAGGCTGATTTAATAACAGAAATCTGTTATTAAATGATATTGTTATAATTCTGTTGCTTATATGAAACTATTGTAAGGATGTTAACATTCTCACCGAAGTACAAAGAGAGGAATACTCCAGCTTTCAGCAGCCTTTAGTGTTGTAGCAGGTGGAATGACTCTGGGAGCACCGGCGGGAGGTGACCGCGCTAACCTGGGAGTAAGAGTAGGGTTCTGATGGGCGCTTGCTCAGATGTAATGTTCATTCTTGTTATTTTACTGATTATAAATCATCTTTTTGGTAGAACCTTAGAAGTAGTTTTTGTGCTTTAAATAGCCTCTGAAGATTTTTTAAAACCACAATTTAAAAGAACAAAGAGCCCATAATAAGCATTTTAAAGGCATTATCATTGTCTGTAACAGCTCTGTCTGGAGATATTATGGTATGGCATCTGTATACTGTACTGTACTTTATTACAGAGGTGTTTTTTAAACAAGTGTTGTTTACTCATGAACTCTTCAAGGCTTTTCCTGTATATTTCTATGTAATGGCTTAATTAGAGTTTTGGTGGGGTTTTTTTAATTATTATTTTGTTCTGGGAGTCCTTGAGCCAACAGACCAAAATGGGTTCTCTGGAGCTATTCAGTCTAGTAGTGGAATTACTTTAATAGGAAACATAATTAAAAAGCAATTAATTGTGCAATAGGTAAATATAAAAGCATGCTGTTGTTCTGTTTCAAACAAAAAAAAAACCTCACGAAGAAACCTTGCTGCAATTAAATCAGTTAGACTGTTATGAACACTTCACTTGAAGTATTTGCATATAGTCAGAAACACTAAAAAAAATCTGGAACTAATAAAACAAAAAAATTGTCTTTAAAATCACTGGTTTTCAGGAGACTGTTCACAATGGATGTTAATGTCAGGTGACTCGTGTGACACCTGTGATGGTGCATTTATACAAAAACATATCAGGAGTCCCTTACCAGTAGAATGGCAAGTGGTAAAAATGTCTTTATTTCCTTTGTTCCCCACCACCACGCCCTTCAGGCTCTTTCTCACATCTGTCTTGTGCTAAAGACAGCGTGTAATAGAAGGGTGTTTTAAAATGTTTACCAAAGTACCTCATCTGATAGACAAGGAGATTCTGCAGGAGTGCTCTGAGATTTCTTAATGAAGTGTTGTAAATGGGAAAGGAAGAATTCCACTTATATCAGTCAAGTAAAAATAGTGTTTTCCTTCTGTTGGCAATTACATGTTTTATCAACGTTTTGTTTGTTTATCTTATCAGAGCAAGACATTAAAGAAATATCAGAGCTATGCCTTGGGCTTGCTAAGCTTTGTGAACTGTGAATCTGTCCCAGCATGTTGTAATTGCAGGAGCTTTGTTACTTGGTGGTCAAAAACTATCTAAATGGGCATTCTATGTTAATATTAAATCTTTTACCTGTAACATTCAATGTGGCACAATCTTTGAAAAGTCGCGTTTAGCCATGTGCCCCCTGCGTGCAGCATGAGGTGAGATGTGCGCATAGAGCAGCGGCCCCCAGCGGTGCCGAGTGCAGACTGGGAGGGGAGCCACTCGGCTCTGGAATGAGGTGGGAAGTGTTGCTAGTAATCTCTCAGTTGGAGCTTGGCCTACACAATAATACTTTTGATTTCATGAATCACAGTAGTGGAAGTGTTCTGGTGATATAATTGGTTACTTTCCTAAAAAAAGTCTCCAAAAAACGTGAGGGTTGAGAACACTTTAAAGCCAGTTGTACAGGAAGGGACCAAATTGGCCAAATAATCACCGTGTGGCTGGAGCTCTATGATATGTAGCCTGGTTTTAGTATCTCGGGTGCACCTGTCAATATTTGCCAGTAAGGATGTTTAAAGGAAAGATCAGGAATATGTGTTCTTTGCTTTGGAATAGGATGCCATGCAGCTTTGGAAAGCTGTCTGCTGTGCTAAGGAACAGTAACTTCTGTCTGTAAATCAGTGACTTCCGTGCTTTCATTTGACAGTCCAGTTATATATTCCAGCAGGATAGATCTCTTCAAAGACTTGTTTCTGAAAAGGAAAACTGAATTTGCTTTTTTAGCTGTGTTTCCTTAGCCCTTGGCAGGCTGAGGAAAGGCTCTTCTCTGAGGTGTTGCTCTGGCCAAGAGGAGATAGTACATGTTTTGTGAGAACAGGAGGCATTCGAGGAGGGCTTACTGATTTCTGTAGCCTTTGCAATTGGAGAGCATATGCACATTTTCTCACTAAGATACTTTTGTATTTTGATTTTTTTTTTCAGTAGTTTTAAGTCTATAACTCATTAACTAACCAGAGAGGAATAGCTAGCACAGAGCTTTGGGAAGTAGTTGATAATGTGCTTTGAGTTTGCCCTAAAAGCAAACTCTGTAGGAGTCTAACTTCCCAAAAATAAACTTGTCTCTCTGAACTACTTCTCTGACTTTTAGGCAGGCAATGGTTTTGTTAGTTTAGTTGTATATTTAGGAGGCTAACCTATACTTAGCAGAATTTTATTTAAGTATTTTATAAAGTTACAGAAGTTATAGCTAGGTATTTATTTGCAATAACTTGAATTATGTGGACTTTTTCTAGACTTACATATTGGGTGTACTAGTATTTATTGAATATCTGGGTATTTGGTAGTTTTATCTCAGAATCTTCTGGGATACATGATAAATGGTCAAATAATGATAAACTTAGGACTACCTTCAAAGCAAAATAAATCAGTTCAGTGGTGAAAAACCTTGAGTCTAATAAAGTAGGATAAACTTTTCTTCCAACAGTATATTTCTAAGCAATCCACAAGTGCCCAGTAATGTATTTTCTCAGAGAATTTGGATAATTGTATAGTTTTATTCAACTTCATTGTTTTAGACAAACTTTAAGAAAACCTCTGCTTTTATTTGTTTCAGTAAAGGGTAGATTAATGTTCTAGATTCAACTTCTCCAGTATAACACCTTTGGTTTTTTACTGCAATGTTTTAGTGACTATTGTCTTATTTTTCCTCAGAAAGACAAAACAATCTCATTTTGCTTGCGTTTCATGCACGTACAGGCCTCTCACAGACTTTTAGTAGTATGTAATTGTGTTTCTAACTTATTTTTGTGGCTGTAATTCAAAATACTGTAATAGATTTTGTTGAATTTCTTTTAAATTGATGAATGAAACGTTGCATTTCTTCTGGTTTTTGTAGTCAGCAGCTTCCATATTTTAATATATTTCCTGATCAGCCCTGCATGTTCTGTTGTATTTAAGCAATCATCATTTTCCAAATTTGAATTTGTTTTTCATTTTCCTCCTGGTGACAATGTTTCTTGCTGGATATTGTGTTGAGGAGGATTATTCATTCCTTTTACATCTGAAGTCTATGTTTTGTGAGAATGAGTTATTAAAAAACAGTAAGGGGGGGGTTGTGTATTAGAAGGTAATATTTATCTATAATATTATACCATATATGTGTAGTGTCATTAATTAAGATGGTGTTTTACTGTGAGAAAGTCCAAGTAGTGTTTCCTTGCCTTAGTTTTAATTGTTCTTTTCATTTTTTATGCTGATTATTTTCCAGAGGAAGAAGGTCCTGCTCTTTCAGCTAAGCTCATTGTATGTTTTTAGGTGTCTAGAATTAAGACATTTTACTAAAGAAAAATGCAGGTCAAAATGCAAAAAAATACATGGAATTGATTAGATTATATCCTCTGCTTCAGTTACTGTCCAAAGTTCTGTGCAGTTGAATTCTTAATTTTTCTAAGTATTTCTCAGCTGAATTCATAACTCTTTCTAGAAGAAAAAAGAACCTGTCCTGAGTTGCCATTCAGTGCATGTTCTTGTTCTTGAATGTCTGCTGCACATTTGCATCCAAAAGTACATGTGGCACATTAACTTGTCTTCAGCCTTCCACCATCAGTCTGACTGTAATTAGCCATATTAATTTCATTAGTGATTTATAGCTCAGTAAGAATTGCTTACATGCTAAACATATGTTTGCATTTGCTGCCATGAGACTATTTTTTTTAGATTTTTTAAATTTTGACCTTATTGTCAATATATGAGCCCAAATATAAATCATTTATTCAAACATTGTAGCAAACCTTTTAAGGTAGTCTTATGTTTTTATATGTTGATGTTGATATTTGTGTGTGATTACACTGAATACAGTTTTAATATATGGTGTTTCCAGGCAGTTTGGAAGAGTGGTTTTTTTTGGTATAACATTGCTGAACACTGGAATGCATCTCACATGGCCTAACACACTCCTTTTTTCAATCCATATTGAGGTAAAATACTGTAATTTTTTTTCTTCTGTATGTGTAGATAATGCCACTGTAGTAATAAACTGGTTAAAATTAAGCACTGTCTTTATTAAGAATATGATAAAAAAACTGTTTGAGAGCTTTGTTAAAAGGAGAGGCTTGCCTTATGCACATTTTAGCAGAAATAAAACAATGTTAAAATTAACATTTATTATTATTTCACAAAATAATTTTAGCATAATTTTCTATAAACTCTAGAAGGCTATTGTAAGATGTTTTTTAATGGTATCTTTTAACATACATCTTACTGAATTCTGCCAGCAATTTAGTACTGACTGAGACATGCTGCTTTTTGACCAGTGTGTCATGACTTCTTGTGAATCCCATTCAAGAGCAGAGCTCTTGTGGCAGTCTGTGCTCTTCTGGTCTGAAACCCCAGATGTGCCCTGATCTGAGGGTGGTAGGGAGCACCTGGGTATCGATATCAAGTTATAGTGTGGGGTGTGATTGTAAAACACTGTAACACTGTAAGGAGCTACGTGTAGCTATAATTTACAAAATATCAAAGACCTGAACAGAGTTCACCAGCAAATTCTATGTAGGATGGATAACGTTTCTCTGCCCTTTCTGGAGATACATATAATAAAACTGGGTCATTTCAGGGCAGTTTTCAGGGCACTTCATTTCTATCAGTTCCTTTTGTCAATTTTGCCCTGCTCTAATGCTCATATGCAACATGATTTTAACTGAAAATTTTATGCCATTAGGTAACAAATTAATTATTCATCATCTGAACAAAGGAGCATAGCTAGTTCAGAGTACTGGGTTGCAGGGGACAGTGTTCTTCAAGTTTGGTGTAAAAGCACTCCAGGACGAATCTTATCTGAAACCAGTGAACCCATCATCTGCCTATGCCTTGGAATCCCCCTAGAGAGATACATATTCTGTCCTTTTTCATCCCTTTTCCAAAATGATTAATGTCTTCTACAGCTAGCAAGTAGTAGTATGCATTTTCTTGGTATTGTAAATTAGTATATATTAGGTTGAACACTGCAGCTGCTTAGACGTAACAGACAATTCTTGTTTCTCTTGTTCAGGAGTTTGTGTTAAATAATGTTAAATATTAAGGCTAATGTTATTTTAGTATTAGTATTAATATTAATATTAATATTAGAGGAGATTATGTTAGAACTTGTGTAGGTAAGTGGAGTTTGATATTTGAAAACATAGCTAGCTGAAATTCATGACAGCAAAAGCAAGTTTATTCTACATTCTCATTTATTCTACATTCTCATTATTTGAATCCTCTACATGAGCAAACTTGATACTTAATGCATTTATTTTGAGATAATAACATCAATAACAGGTGTTGGTCTAATATGAAGGTGTGGATAGAAAACTGTCTTGTCAGCCTAGGGCCAAATTACTTTGCTCGCATTGTGTAGTTGTGTTGACATTTTTAAGAGTCCCTTACATGTCACATACATGTCTGTGTGTGACCTTCCCACCAAAATCTAACAGCACGCTGAGGAACAGACTTGAAACTATGCCAACATTTTAAGACCCCTCTCCTTTTCAAGTAGAAGTGGGACAGAATTGTCAAATACTTCATGTGACACCTTAATATTTGTAACATATGACTGATAATAGCAAACATCCCGAACCCACTAGACACACTCTTTGTTTAGTGAATTGGAGTCTGCTTGTTGTCGTCTCACCGTGACTAGATCCATTGAGTAGGGCTGTTTTAAATTCCTTAAAAGGTGCATTATGATGAGATAAGAGGTGCTTGACTTAAGGCTAAGCGTTTAACTTAAGCCCACACAATCTTAAGTGGTGAGTGATTGACAGCCCTTTGGTGACAAGGTGGGAGCTGCAGTGCCGGTCCGTACCTTAAGGTTGAGGTTCCACTGTTGGTAGGGACGGGGAAGCTGTTCATGTGTAGCTGGGGTTTTGGGGGAAACAGAGATGTCGCAGGAGCTGGGGAGATGGAGATAAGCAGCAAGAGGGCTGAAAGGTGGAGGACTAAGAACACAGAGAAAACGAGATACGTGGATACGACCATGGAGATCTGTGTCTCTATCGTGAATATAATAGTACAGGATGGACAGTTGTTGCTCTTTA
Source organism: Machaerirhynchus nigripectus (assembly GCA_013397975.1). Classification (NCBI taxonomy): domain Eukaryota; kingdom Metazoa; phylum Chordata; class Aves; order Passeriformes; family Dicruridae; genus Machaerirhynchus; species Machaerirhynchus nigripectus. Next base: position 3,083,030 of record VZRQ01009416.1, on the reverse strand, counting down.
ATGCAGACATCAGCAGTGGATGAATTTATAAGCCACAGAAAACCTAATAATGCCAGCACATGCTTCTGAAAGATTTTCTCCTGTAATTGGCATGCTGCCGTGGGTTAGCTGATCCCTGTTATCTTGTTACTTGCGGGCGTTGTGGTAAATCAGAACCTGGGATGACCTGCCCGTTTGAAGGTGTTGGAGCTTTCATAAACCAAGTTTAAAACTTGATAGTAAGAAAGCAGAACGTCTGTCTCCAAGATGGATCTTTAGGGTGGATTATATCTGTGTTTGTGTACTCTAGCACTAGGAATGTCAGGTATATCCCGTACGAACTGCCTGCCTTTGCTCCTTTTCCCCCGCGCCTCAGCAGTTCCGGGAAGGAGGAAGCGGGGCCGGTTGTTTAGATTAGGGTGGGAGGGACGGGTGATCTTGGGGGTCCAGATAAGAACCTGAGGCTCCCGAGGGGCCGCGCTCGCGTGCTTTAGCCCGTGGTGTTGTC
>VZRQ01009416.1:3054997-3082168 GCA_013397975.1 Machaerirhynchus nigripectus | reverse complement strand
CGCGGGGGTCGGTGGGCCCGCGGGCCTTGGGCGGCCGCGCCTATGTCGGTCGCGGTGCCCTCACGGCCCCCGCGGCCCCGATGGCCACGCTCGGCAGCCCGGGCCGGTGTCCGCGGGGCGGCTGCACGAGAAACACCTGTGAGTGTGTCAGGCTGCTTCGCTCCGCCCGCAAATGTAGTTTGTTCCTCGTGTGGGCCGGGTTTTGGGATACAGGAGCGAGTGCGGCCTCAGGCGCTGGGCCTGGGGCACGGCGGGGCGTTACGGCCGCCCNNNNCGGCCGCCCGAGGTGAGCGGAGCCTGTCCGAGCCCGCCCTCGCCGAGCGTGGCTCCCGTGAGCGGGGGCACGCGGGGCCGGGACCGTGCGGGCAGGGCCGCGGAGCGCGGCACGGGTGCGGGGCTGCTGGCATTGGGCAGGGACCGCTGTGCCCGCGGTCAGACAGAACGGGCCCGCGAGAGGGACAGACGCCAGCGCTTGAGCAGTCCCGCAAATGGCTCCTGGAAGAAAGGTTTTTGCAGTTCTTCACACTATTTTACTTCCTCTTAAATACATAAATTTGAAAAAGAAAGGAAGTTGTTAAGTGCTTTGGCTGCTGGAGCTTGGAGTTGTTTTGGGTGTTTTTTTGGTTGGTTTTTTTTAATATTGATGAATGCCATTACTTACAATGTATCATTGCCCCTGGATTTTTTCCACTGTGTAACACTCTGTAGCTTCGATGTGCCCTGTTCTAAATACAATGCCATTATTTCAAATAATAAGACACCTTGACAGACTAAATTGCTGATGGCCCTTCAGTTTGTCTTCTTGTAACAATAATGGAGAAGAGGCAGCTGTCAGAGTCTCATTACTTGTTCATCGCAGTGGCCAACTGGCTGGATTACTTCAGTGCTAGGAAGCAAAACGAATTCTGATGATGGTTGTTGGTGTTTTCTAGGATGTGTTCCTGCTCTTTGAAAAGATAGAAATATATGAGATTACCTTGTACAAATGTTAAATGCAAGTATTTTAGATTGAGTAGTACAAGCAGAGTAAATGTTGTTACTCAGGGGACATGGTGCTTCATCATTTCCCTCTGGAGTATCACTGATTAAGATACAGTGTGTTTCCAAGTGTCCCTAACTTCTCAACTTTAACTTTATTTTGCCAAGAGAGGAGAAAGTATGTTACAATGAACTACATTCAGTGCCTCCCACCAGTTTCAGAAGCGGAATGCAAACTCCCGTGAGTTCTGTAGTAATTTAATTTACACTGAAAAACACCAGAAAAATGGGCCATAAACATTAGCTGAAGGTATGTAGATTGTTGTTAGGCTACAAAAAGTTCAGCTTGTGATACTTTCTGCCTTTAAAGAAATGAGAATTTATTTGTGTTACATACATTTTTAAAGTTACGAAGTCTGATATAGCAGAGTGTTCCTTATAACAACAGCAGAAACTTTATCCATAGAATTTTGTTTAATATTGCTGAAATGTTAAGTTAGCCTTCAGTGCTCGGTGTCCTCAGCTGCTTTGTTCATTACCCAGCATGGTGTGTGATGTTGTGGGAAACAGGTACCTGAAAATGGCCCGTGTCTTGAATGTCTCCCACTGGCAAATCCGTAATTAATCAAGCATCTTCATGTACACTTTCCAGCCTGATTGGTTTATTTTGGAATTGTTTGACATCAGAGAAAATTGTGTGAACCGAAAAGAATGTACAGATGGTTAATGAGGCAGTGGTACAGGCAGAAAGAGTTTCTGATGGGAAACAAAAATAAAAACAACCAAAAAAGCAAAAAGGAAAACCCACCCATTGTTTCTGCAAAGCCTCTCCTCCCACTGCAGTTTCTGCTGGGTCTCCTTGACAAGGCAGTGGGTGGTGCAGGAGCCTGGGTTGGTGCATGGTGGTATTTTTGTGTTTTTCTATTTGCAGCTTTAGTAGCTGTATCACAGAAAAAATGCATAATGGTGTGTTGTACTCAAGTGCGTGTTGTCAGATTTCACCAAAGGAGAGGCAGTAACACCAGTGAAGTGGTTTCATAGAATCACAAATGGTTTGGGTCGGAAAGGACCTTAAAGATCATCTATTTCAAACCCCCCTGCCATGGGCAGGGACACCTTCCATAGACCAGGTTGCTCAAAATCCCATCTAGCCTGGCACTGAACACTTCCAGGGGTGGGGTAGCTACAACTTCAGTTTCAACACTTTTTTTTCCCCCAACAATTTTAATTTTTCCATCCTTTATGTATTCATCTTATGTAAGATGATGCATTTTGAAGCAGTCATGAAATAAATTAGAGATTAAGACTTCATTTGGTGCTTTTTCTTTTCCAGCAGAGGAGCAACAGCTGTGGGCTTAGATGCAATGCCTTTGTTGCTTTGATAGTTACTCTGTTGTTGTCAGATGTGTGTTCTTAGGCTTGCCTGGCATTTACACGTTTTACCACTGACATGACTGACAGTACAAAGTGTTTGATTAAAGACATCTTCTCTGTAACCAGAGGAAAAGGCATTCTTGGAGCCCTATTTGTGCCGCAGGTTTAGCCAGGCACAAATACACTCTGGCTACTGATAACAGGAGGGTTGCTATTGATTGGAACATCTCAGTTCCAGCTTGTTCCGACAAGGGCTCTGTATCTTTTATCTGCAGGGCTAGGGCCTTCTGATTCAGTTGCGCTTAGGCCATTGCATTACACTGTGTTAGCCCATTTGGAAAGCACAGAGGGCAGAGCAGAGTAAGACAGAGAGGTTTGTAGAGTAGGGCAGGGCTGAACACCCAGCACCTGCACTGTACCTGTTGGGCTCGGAGGGTGCATCAGACTGGTACTGAAACCTTGTGGACTGAATGCTTATAATGTGTCTTAATACACTGCAGTCTAACTGCTTCTTCATCTCCTTCCCTTTCTCTTTCACCTCAGAAGCATCCTTGCTACTTGATAGTTGCCACCACCTTTAAAAATGGCTATAGAGATGAGGATCTAAATGTGACTAAATTACTTATTTTTTTTATAGATAAGAACAAATACCAGTACCTGTGATAAGTGAGCACTAGCATCATGAAAGCGGGGAAGTTGAACCCTAGTGATCTAAATGTCACTTCTGTTTGTTTTTGCCAGTGTGCTGGAAAGCTCTGTTGGTGTTGCTTACAGCTGGATGACATGGCAGAGGGCAGCACTCACCTACCTGAGGCCTCTACAGTCAGCAGCAGTTTCCCTGTGCAGAACAGCCACTGCTTTCATTCTGCGGTTTTGCTTTGTGCAGGGGGTCTCGGAGCTGCCCAGAGCTGGATGAGGGCAGCACGGGGACAGATGGCCTTTGAGCTCGTTTGTGTTTGCTGTGAATGGCTGTGCTCTTGACCCCCGTGCTGGGAGGGGTGGATGGTTTGTGGCACCTCCCTCACTGTCTGTCATGCCTCAGGGAGTCACGAGCCACCAATGTGACAGGAATCTGGGGGCTATCAGAATGAACCTGTTTTTATGAGACTGAGTCAAACAGCTAACATTGATGCTTACAGTTTGTGCAGAGCTGGATAAATTTTTAACCCAAAGCTAAAATAAGGATTGTGGGTGGAAAGGGAAAGGGATTGTGGGAAGAGAGGATAATTATAGCCACACTCTGTACCTACGAAGACTGTTAATTTACCTCCTTAGGAGAGTAGGCTGAAAATATAGCAGAAATATCTGTATGGTATGTCTGTATTTACTGGAGAGGGCTTGGGAAAGAAAAATAGCACAGTGCTGAGGTACTTTTGTAATTCACCTCTTACAGATTGATACGGTTACTTTTAGAAATAATGATCTTTTCTAGCAATAGGGGTGAGTAGGCAGTGAGGTTTTCTACATTTATTTCCTACATTTGTTCAATAGGCTCTTTTTTCCTATATTGGAAATATTGGAATGTGGAAAGAAAGCTACGTATGGCTTGCATAAATCTCCTAATAAAAGAAAGACTCCAGTATTATCTAACTGCAACTGAAAATTGTGTAGTATTCGAGGCTGGAAGGCACCTCCAACATCATTAACCCAACTACCCCAGTGTCTTACCCCAGACAGGGTCAGCTGGAGCAGCTTGCTCAGGGCTGTGTCCAGTGGGGTTTGGAAGATGGAAACTGTTTCAGAGGGGGTTGTCTTTTTGAGGTTCAAGTATAATTGTTGTATTTCAGTATGTGTCTTCAGTCCTGTCACTGACACCTCTGAGAAGAGTCTGGCTCTTGTCTTTACTCTTCCATCAGCTGCTTACACACATTGATAAAATCCCTCTGAGCCTTCTTGGGAAGCAGCTGAGGTCCTTAGCCTGTGTGCATGTGCTCAGTGTAAATGCCAGGTCTGATCACATCAGGGCCACTCTGTTAGTAACTCACCTTTGCACAAAGCTGGCAAAGTAGATGTTAAGGCAGCACTTCTACGCTGAAAGAATGCATATGAGATTTCTGAGGAGTTATTCATACTGCTTTCATATGAAAATAATTAGTGAGCCCTAACCTTGATTTGCAAATGCTGAACTATGGCATGTTGTTTGACAGCATTTACAGAGTCTGTGAGATGAGCAGGTTGTCCCACCCATGCTCTTTTTGTTCTCTTCAAAAGCTACCTCTGCTTCTGCTAAATCACTGAAGAATTTCAGGTTCCTTTTGTCAAACCTTTTATCTGGATCTCTTCCTGCATTTGAAGCACACTGTAACTGGTAGGCCTGCAGTCAGTATTTGGGAAGTGATCAGTGCTGTTCCTGAGATTTGCTTCTGGTGTTCATTATTTTAGTTTCTTTCCTGGTATAGAGCTATATTTTGTATGTAGTAGTCGTGCCTTTAAGTAACAGAAGAGCTGTTTGATAGACCAGGTAGTGAGACTTGGGGATAGCTGAGTGTGAACACTGCCGTGTTTTGAAACCATGGAAACTTGGTTCCATGCGGCTTTGTGTAGACTTAAGCACATTTCTCAATGAAAACAAACTAATTCTCTGAAGAAGAGTCTGTTTTCCCTGTAGCATCCTTGTTTCCCAGACTGGCAATGTAAGTGGTTTATTTTTTGAGATGGCAGTGAAAGATTCTGCAGAGTAAGAGCAGGACACTTCAGGACATTAGCATCAAAGGGTTAAAAAAAGGAATTTCACTCTGTACCAGTTAGCTTGGGTAACTATTCCCAACTTTTGGGTCCTGTTTCATTATTAATCCTACTGTTTATAGTGTTCAGATGCATTTCTCATGACTGATGATCAAATGTTTTAATCACCTGTTTTTTCTCCTGTTTCAGCCTCAAGGAATAGGTTCACCTAGTGTCTACCATGCTGTTATCGTGATCTTCTTGGAGTTTTTTGCTTGGGGACTCCTGACAGCTCCCACTTTAGTGGTAGGTGATCCTCAGGAGCTTTTTCTCACTGTATGGGAGGTGGGACAATTACTGCAAAGGCACTGAGCATCTTCCGAATTACATTAAATGAAAATTACGTATGAGTGAGCTGCTCTGTTATGCAAGTGAAAAAAAGTTCTATATTTTTAGATGGTATCAGAAATTTCAATTATTTCATTATAGCAGTGTAATGGTGTAGCATAGCTGTTTACATGCAAGTCTGCTAACACTCAAGCTTACATGTAAATATTCTCTGATTGAAACCAGTAAGGTAGTAATGAAACTATCTTTCCTTTCAAGATGCCATAAAACATTGGCACATTATGTAAGGACAAAAATACACTTGAAATGTGGTAACATTATGCAAGCGTGTGTTTAGGTAGGGAGGTCTTTGCTGACCTGTCTGTGTTTTAAGCAGAAGCTTCAGAGCACAGACCCTGTTACACCAGTCAAAGCATCCCTGTGATTAGTGAGACAGTCATACCAATGTGTTTCTACCAAAGTACTTTCTCATGTAGTTGGTTGCTTTTAATTTGGATTTGTCAGTGATACATGCTAACAAATTAAAAGGAGTTAAGGCTTAAAAATCTCCCAAGCCAACTCCACTTAAAATGCAGTCTTGGTGCTGCTCTGAAAGCTGATGTTACCCGTGAACAGTCTCTTGGGTGTGAACTGCACATTGTCACTGAATGGGATCCCTGTCATCTAAACACAAATCAGACTGAGACAGCTGCATTTCTGGGTTCTGCCCACCAAACTGAGAGCCACTTCAGGATGCTGACATCTCTCCTCTCTCTTTCCCCAGTCCCTGACAACAGATGACACAGTAACTTGTGGAGAGTCTGGTCTGAGATAATTTTCTAGGTTCTCTGTGGTTTATTTATATTTCAGGCACTGAAATCTCAAAATGCCTTCCATGCAAATTAAAGATTATTCACATTATTTGTGGTTTGCCTTTTTTCTTCTTTTTTTTCCCTCTGTATTCTATGAAAATAAAAAAACTACTGTGCATCATAAAGTTGGATGTATCATGAGCAGTATTTGTAGTTGATATTGTGTAAATAACAGTATTCATATTTCTTCTCCAGGTTTTGCATGAAACCTTCCCAAAACATACATTTTTAATGAATGGTCTAATTCAAGGAGTAAAGGTAAGTTGACAGAAGTTAATCACAAGTACAATTTAAAGTGAGTGGTGGGAGGAATATAGAAATAACTGCCAGCTGAGAGAAACAGTTAAGAGGTTTTTCAATATGACTTTCACAGTATAAATAAAATGGGAATAAACCTCTACTAAAAAGGCAAATGTGCATCTTTTTGCTTTTAGTGTAAGGTATTGCTTGGCCTATCTACTGTTTGGGTTCAGCAGATTAAAAAGGTAATTGATTAATCCCAAATGATGCATATGGTGCTAAAAGTGGATAATTTTTTACTCGGAGCTTGTTGCCGCAGGGTATTTTCAATTACTTAGATTCATGTGAATTTTAAAAAGATAAGACAATAAAACACAGTTCATGAAACTGCTAGTATGACTGGATCATCTGCATTTTGAATTTTTTGTAGTTCTGAGTTAACAGATCTCAAATTTTATGTAACCAGACACAGGATAGAAGATGATGCTTGGCTACATTGTCTTTGATGCATTGCACTGTAGCCATTGTCTTGATTCAAACCAGAGCCCGGGCTGCTCTCAGACTGTGCTGTGGTCAGCTATCACGAGTCTGACCACTTAGTTCTAACTTCAAATGTTTTGTTCCACCCAGGGCTTATTGTCGTTTCTCAGTGCCCCACTCATAGGTGCCCTGTCTGATGTGTGGGGACGAAAGTCCTTCTTGCTGCTAACTGTATTTTTCACCTGTGCACCAATACCACTAATGAAGATCAGCCCATGGTTAGTAAATTGTTTCACACTAGATTGGCTGCTGCTTTTTAAGGTTGCTATCTAATGCTTATGTGTGTAGCATTGATGATAAAATGCTGTTTGTGCTTCATGGAAGGTTGAGGTTTTGTATTACTTCTGTGCAAAGCTGGGGGAACAGTAAACCTGAAGCAGCTGCCATGAGACCAAAGGCCTTGGTCAGAATTTCAATAGCTGCTGATTTTCATCTGTGTGCTGTAAGCCCTGCGTCCTGCTACAGCACATCTGCCAAAGCTGGAGAACACTGTCCAGTGAACTGTGCAGGTCTGGATTGTGGCCACAGTTCTCACTCAGATACCAGCCAGCAACACTGAAATCAAAACCTTATGTAATGGGGGTGTGTGAAGTAACCATTTGTAAACTACAATGTTGCAGGAGTTTTACACTTTTGTTTCTCAAATTCTAAAATCGACCAGTTTTGATGCTGGGTGCACCTTATCAACCTGGTAACTGGCTGGAACCTTGCCCAGGTAGAGCAGGAGTCAGCGGCCTGAGCTCACTCCCTGATCCCTGTGCTGTCCCTGAGGGTGGAGCAGCAGTGGCACAGCCTGCACTGACACAGGCCAGTGCCAGCTGCTCAGGTAGCTCCATCAGCCTTTCCATTTTCTCTCTCGTCACAGAGGCTGCTTGTCTGTCTTCAGAAGGAGCTTGTTTCTAAGTGTTCCTTTAGGTTTCAAATGCCAAGTGCTAGTGTCTGTAGTATAAAGATTTGGCAGATGTTGAGGCTTTTCACTGACCAGGTTCTCAAAATACTGAAGTTCCTAATTTGCTTTCTATCATAGACCAGTTGAGTTTATTAGCTGAACACCTCATTTCCTAGTAGTACTTAACCGCAGCAGCTTTTTGCAGATGTTACAAAATCATGCCGTTTGTACTTGGTGCACATAGGAGTTACACAATTCTATCAAGACACATTCACATTGGCTTTATCCAAGATTATCTCAATAAACTGTCAGGATAAGTTGGACAAGGTGATTTACTGTTTAACTGCACTTGGATTGAATAGACTTTTTGTTTCTGTTTAGTTGTTCTAATTTTTTTCTTTATCATGTTCTTAGGTGGTACTTTGCTGTAATCTCCGTGTCTGGAGTTTTTGCAGTGACTTTTTCTGTAGTTTTTGCATATGTAGCAGACATCACCCAAGAACATGAGAGAAGCATGGCCTATGGTTTGGTATGTATTATTTGGGCTCTTTTCCTGTGGTATTCAGTACTAAGCCTTTCAAAGCTGCGGTTTTTTTTCTCCTGTGGCAAGTTGATGTTAATTTGGAGTCAGGTTTTTCTGTTTAATTGTTCCTGTCATCCAGTCTTGTATCTCTTGAGTATTCTGCTTTTAAATGAAACAGAACATGACTGTGTTAAAAGCTGTCTTGAGTGTCTGTCTCAACAGCTGTTATCCGTCTTAATGATGTAATTTGAGGAGCTTCAGTTATTTGCCCCCACTGGTACTATTCTGTCATGTTTTCAAAAATCTCACCTTTTGTTCTGGAACTGCCATTGTGCGGTACTTGACTGCCCCGCCTGTGTCTCCAGTCACTCTGCTGTGCTGCAGTTCAGAACAAACTTAGCTGTGTTACTTGTCTGTTTTAAGTTCGTACAACTCACCTCTGTTTCTCCATTATCTCCTGATAACCTGCCAGGTCCCAGGAGCCTTTGCAGCTTCATGTTATTATGGATTAGCAGAAATATTTTTTGTGTTTAAAGTTACAGAACCCATTACCATTCAGCAGGAAGAGCTGAAAGCAATGGATATAGAACTAAATAGTTTATTTGTGCCTGTACACATCAGGGATTGAGATATGTTGAGAAAGTTCCTTCAGTTTTTAAGTTAACATCTTTCACAAGGCCAGCTGCTTAACTGAGAACTACTAAGTTGGATTAGCCAGCATATTATATTTAATATACCCTTTATACATGTGATTTTTTTAACAGACATTGACTATTTCACTAAGATGAAGATTAAATACAGCTCATTGCTTCCCAGAGGTATCAGTAGAGTCTATAGTTAACTAAACGTAATTATGTCAATACATGTAAGAGTGCTGTGAGCCTCACATTGCTGTTCAGTTATCAGAAAGCTTTTCTTGAAAAATTGTGATTGTCTAAAATACACAGCTGCTACCACATAGGCATAGGAAAAAGGTTACTTTCAATTACTACGTGATTAAAATGGTTAGGCTTCTGAAAAGGAGGAAATGTGGGTAATAACACTGCTGACTTGTCTCACTGAAAATCTTACCAGCTGTTATTTATTTCAGGTTTCAGCAACTTTTGCAGCAAGTTTAGTCACCAGCCCTGCTATCGGTGCCTACCTTGGCCGAGCGTATGGAGACAGCCTGGTGGTGGTGCTGGCTACAGCAATAGCCTTGTTGGACATTTGTTTTATCCTTGTTGCTGTACCGGAATCACTGCCAGAGAAGATGAGGCCAGCATCCTGGGGAGCACCCATTTCATGGGAACAGGCTGACCCCTTCGCAGTAAGCTACTTAAATAGGGAATATTTTGTTACTTGTAGATACTGAGCTTTGGAGACAGGGAAGAGACTGAATTTACAATACTTCAGGCTTGAAAAACAAAGCCTTCAATTTCTTCGAGCTTGACCTTGCTTCACTGGTGATACTTTTGCCAACAATCTTGCTAAACATAAATGGAATGCTTTGGTGGTGCCACATAACAACTTCATTGTCAGGCTTTTCAGAGCCCAGCTAGGGATGCTTTTTGGAAATGAAGGTGGAATGTTTTGTAACTCTTTTTTCTTGCTGTAGTCCCTGAAGAAAGTCGGCCAGGACTCCATTGTGCTGCTAATCTGCATAACAGTCTTTCTTTCCTACCTCCCAGAGGCAGGCCAATATTCCAGCTTCTTCCTATACCTCAGACAGGTAATGTAACATTTTGGTATGAATTTGAACAAAAGTAAATTTACAAGATTTAAGAAAGTTTTCAGTACTACTGAACTAGTATGGAAAGTATAGATAACTCATATAATTTAGAAGCTCCCAGAACTGATTTACGTCCTCTTGTTCTGTTTTTGTCTTTTAGACAGACAAAAAGAGAGGAGAGGGGAGTGATGAATGAGTTATAAAACAATTTCTTGTATTTTGTAATTATTTGCATTATTCTTGGACTATGAGGTTAAATATGTTGAAGTGGCTTTATTTTGGAGGGAACAGTTTAATTGTTTTCTATTTATGCTCCTTTATTTTCATTTACTTGTTTGATGTAATGAAAAAAAGATGAGGACCTGATTAATACTGGTCTTCTGCACTGTGTGTTCCCTCACTGGGGTTTGTGACATCATGACACATGGTTTATAGTTAATAATCAAACTGCCTTTTTTTTAATATAGATAATGGGATTTTCATCTGAAAGTGTTGCAGCATTTATAGCAGTCCTTGGGATTCTTTCCATTATTGCACAGGTGAGATATTGCTGTGTGTCATTGACTTGGCAAGCTGAAAAGAAGGAAGCACTGGAGGATGAACAACACTGTGGTTCCATAAGTGTGACTCAGCTTTTCTGTGTCTGTTTTTTTCTAAATTTCTAAAAATTGGTTAAGACTCCAACTTAGATGAAAGCATTTGACAACAAGGGTTTGGTTCATTAAGGGAAAACTAAATCCTTTATCCTTTGTGCATCAAAGAAGGGGTGATGATTTGGTCATGTTACTTGCTAATTTTTTTTTTGGTAGAGGCAATTACTGCTTTTGAAGAACACTATTCAAAAATTAATTTATTGCGTATATTTGACATTGAGTATAAAATGTTTTCAGGTTGTTGTTTTTTTAATTCATTAACTCATCAGCTTATCTGTGTTTAATGTTTAGATTGTTATTTTTCTGACACTTTATTTTTCCCCTCTCTGTTAGACAATAGTGTTGAGTTTACTGATGCGGTCCATTGGAAATAAGAACACCATCCTGCTGGGCCTGGGGTTCCAAATACTGCAGCTGGCATGGTACGGCTTTGGATCAGAGCCCTGGTACGCACATTTCTCTTTGGTCTAGCTGGTGTGGGGTTGCTCTGCATTTATCCCTTCTGCCAAGGGGGCGACTGCAGGATACCCGGGGCAGTGTCCCCACACTCCCAGGGCAGTCACTGCAGTGTGTGTTTTGCAGGATGATGTGGGCAGCCGGCGCCGTGGCCGCCATGTCCAGCATTACTTTCCCAGCTGTCAGCGCCCTGGTCTCGCGAACTGCTGATGCCGACCAGCAGGGTAGGTTTGCTCCTGGTTCTTGGAATTGTAGTCAAGGAATACTGTGCAGGCACGCATACTGGGCTCTGGGCTTAGTGCTTGTCAGCCAGGCTGAGTCTTGGCAGGGTAGCCCAGACACCTGAGCTTCGGGCACCACATGTTAAATCCAGGTTCCTTGGAAGTTGCACTGTGTGTGTACCACGCACTTCTGGTGCAGAGGGAGAACTTTCAACAAGGCCCTACAGCAGCAAAATATTCAGCAAACTGAGTGTGCTGTTCCTGTTCCTCGCTGTTGCATGCAGTGCTCTCTCTCCTGTGTGAGACAGTGACAGCAGGGATAGTGTCCTTCTGCTGGCCTCTGAACTAGCTCAGCATGGCAGGCACTGCCCTCTGCTAGAGGCAGATGGAAAAACCACTCGAATATATGCTAATGACTGGCAGTTTGAACCCCTTGTTTACTGCTAGCCATAGTGCAACAACATTTAGAGCTTTCCTGCCTGCATCAGCTTTTAGGTGATGTCAATAAAGTCACTAGAAATAGTTAATTATATATGTATAACTAAAGATAGGTACGAACATGTATTTTCCTTTTCCCAGGTGTTGTTCAAGGAATGATTACAGGAATTCGAGGACTGTGTAATGGTTTAGGACCAGCACTTTATGGTTTTATATTCTATATATTTCACGTTGAATTGAATGAACTGCCCATGCCCGAATCACCATCAGGAGGTAGTGTGGTTGCACAATACCAGTTACAACAGGTATGTTTCTTCTTTACTTACTGCTTTCAAAATAAGTTGTTAGGAAGGGCTCCTGTGCCCATCAGTTCTCCAGTTTGATGCTGTGTTACATTTTGTTACACTGACTGCAAATTAAGGGTGTAGAAAGAGGTTTCTAAGTCCCTCAGGGGAGGGTTATTTAAGTGTTGTTTAATTGCATGTACTGGTTTAGTTTAATTTTCAAATCACTACAGCTGACAGTGATAGACAACTGTGACTCTTGTGAGGAGACTGCCTTGAGGGAAGGATGGACAGATAGCAGTGGTGTATGGGTTTTTTGTTCTCCTTTTTCCAAGCTATTTTTTTAATTAAGTTTTTGGGGAAACTAAGCAGGAAGAACTTGCACTAGAAAAGGAAGTTGGCAAGCATTAATAAGAACCATGTGCTCCCTTGTCCTAAATTTTAGGATGTAACATTTTTTCTCATTCTTTCTAAAAGCCTGCACTGTATTCACTAGTGTGTCAGGCAACAGCTCTTCCCCCTCTTGAAAGTGGGTAATTAGCAATTGTAGGCTGTTGTGTGTCTAAAGGCTCAATAACACTTTTTGTGTCACTGTTGTTGTTTTCAGAATTCCATAATTCCTGGACCCCCATTCTTGTTTGGAGCGTGCTCTGTGCTGTTGGCACTACTTGTTGCCTTGTTTATTCCTGAACACACAAACCTAAATGTAAGATCCAGCAACTGGAAGAAACACTGTGGCAGCCACGGCCATCCCCACAGCCCACAAGCTCCTGGAGAAGCTAAAGAACCATTACTGCAAGACACAAATGTATGACAAAAATCCAGGAAGACCGTTTGGACTCTTCTTTCATCAGCAGTTTGGGATACACATTCCAACTCCATCAAAATGTAATTTCTTAAGGTAATCTTAAGAAGTACCTTTCTGCATGAAATCTGTAGGAATTGAAACAGGAACTTTCTCCAAAGACGTTGCCATTGAACTAAAAACTTACTTGCTTTTATAAACAAACTGTTACATACTTGTCTCTTGCCATGAAATACTGTTACTGCTAAACCTTACATTCTAGTTCAGAGACAAACAATAGTCAAGGCATGAGCATGTGTCCTTCTGTTTCCTTACGGTGGTGAGCTTTAATTCTAGTCATGCTACGTCTCAATGAGACAGACTGGCATCCATGTGGACCCATTCGTTTTAATGTTGTAAAATCTTGGGTCAGATGATTCAAAGCCTTAATGTAAATGTACTTAAGTAGGGAGGTGAATTGGTATCATTTCTTGTAAAAGTCACATGGCAGGTTTTTTTTAAGTTTGTACTAATATAAAAATCACACGAGCACGCTTGCTGAACAGTAAAAGTTATTTTTATGTAAGTGCATTTACTCTTTCTATTTTTGAATAAACGGTCGTATCAAACACTTGTTGAAATATGAAGTGGGTGTTTTGGGCCTACAGATTTTAATACTGGCTCTAAACGTCTGCTTTCCTCTGTACCGTTTATTAAACCACTCTATTTCTGATGTTTGCGTAATCATAAAGGACCTCAAAACTTGAATACACAGACTGAACGCTATAAGCTGATAGCCTTGACTCTGTCCGTGTGCTATATAGTGGCCTTTGAGGACTGTCACAATAACCCTTTTGCATTACAGAGCTAAAGTTTTAGTCCTAAATTTTCAGGACCCTTAGTACAGAAGAGAGCTTTATACAATTACTGATGTGAATTTCTCTAAAAGTGTATATTTTTGTGTCCAGTTGTATTATTTAAGTGTTCCTTTGTATAAACTTGTGTATAAAGTATTGTATAGGTTTAAAATGTTTTCATCTTGTGGTTATTGCTTAATGCTTTTTTACCTTTGAACATTCACCATGGTTGACCAAGAGCAAGAAAAAAAATGTAAATATACTGTTAATAAAGTTGAATATTTTAATGAATTTTTAAATAATTGTGAATGTCTCTTCAGCCCTTAAGTGAAGGTCAGCAGTTGCATGTGTGTTATACTTGAGCACGTGTGAAAAGTCAGCTGGAGTAGAGGTCCAGCATGGAGCTTTATGTGTTACCTAAAGCAGCCCTGAGCGCAGTGCAAGGCTCCCTACTGTCCAGCAAGCACAGGGTGCCTGCAGCTGGCTCCTTGTTTCCCAGGGGATCCAGTGGAACAGGATCGCCGCAGATCCAGGCTCCAAGGAACGAGTCAGTTCCACACAGCCAGCCTGGCCAGGACTGCCCAGGGCCACAGCATGTGTGGTTCATTTTTGATTTAAGAGGCCTGGGAGAGGCTGCCACACTCCTTTGCCAGCAGCTCATCTGCACTGCGAGACCACCACAGCTTCAGTCACTGACACCTAAGGACAGCTGGAGGGACAAGCTGCGGGGCAGAGCCTGTAGCACTGCACGGCTTGCAGAGCAATTAACGACAAGGAAAACTGCAGAAAAAGGTAAATAAAATACAGGTGTTCTGGTGCTTACCTCAGCTGGGAAGTGCAGTTCAGTGGAGAGGGTGGTTTAGTACTCCTGAAACATTAACTCATCAGAGCTTTTGATAAAAACCATTTAATATTTCCATTGAAACACACATGACAAAACCAGACACTACACATTAACATGGTGCTAATTTATAAACAAATTTACACAGTTCACACAGCAAAACGAACTACTGCACTGTCCTCTCCCCTGGGTGCACTTGAGTGAGGTAAAAGGAATGAAATATCTTCAACAAAAGTAAGGAATAGTCATTATAAGGGTACTTTGCCTGGCAGAAGTCCATGCATGTTCATTCTGCAGGAGACACCAAGTAAGAGATGGCACACACCAGGCTGTTGTTACATGATTATAGCATTTGAACCCAAACAATGGAACAAGCTGAATACATGTAAGAGTATCTTAAATTTCTGTATCATCTTACAGTTGTAAAGTATGATTTACCAAAGTAAAGTTACTTTTAGATGTTGATACTTGGCAACAGTTAACTATTCAGCTACTTCACCTTTTAATGTTTGATGCATGGTGGCCTGTGGAATGTAATACTGAGCGATTAACAGAAAAGTTAGGGGAACCAAGAGTGAGAACTTTGTTTTAATTTTATACCTTCAGTGAAATAATTTAGCATTTTTAGTATGAGATTTATTTGTATATCTACCTCCAATTCAAATACGCTGGTTCCAAAATTAATCAAGTTTTTAAAACTGAACTGTAAGGGAGGATTAGTGAGGCAGTCATGCCAACATATGAGCTTGACCATTACTAAAATGGACAGCACAGCACAGTTTTCTTGTGCTTTCCCTCTGCCTCACCCTTTCTCTGAAAGGAGTCAAGAAATAGAAATTCAGGTAAGTGTTCTCACTCAGGGAACTTACATTTCACCTGTTATAAAAAAGTCTGAGCACTTGGGTGGGTTTTTAGGAGGATTTACAGGGTCAACACCATACTAAGAAAATTCTGCACCACCCTAGTGATGTCAATGTTGTTCCCACCAAAGCGCCTTAAAGCTTTATCTTCTTGACCTTAGGCTCAAGCACTGAAACATCACCTAAGTCGGTCAAGCTCCCTTCCTCAAAGAAAACTGGCTCATAAAATTGTGTCAGTTCACACAGATACTTTACTAACACCCTATTGCAGGACATTCAAAAATCCCCCTAATGGTTAGAAGAGGACTCTTACTGTAAGAACCCTGCCTATGATCCAGGAAAATAGGCCGAGGCTGGTGTTCCAACAGCTTTTGGCGATGGCTGGGCTTTGGTTGGCAAGTAGGGTCTCAGGTACTCTGCAGAACAGCACAGGACACTGCATTGAACCATGG
Source organism: Machaerirhynchus nigripectus (assembly GCA_013397975.1). Classification (NCBI taxonomy): domain Eukaryota; kingdom Metazoa; phylum Chordata; class Aves; order Passeriformes; family Dicruridae; genus Machaerirhynchus; species Machaerirhynchus nigripectus. The sequence goes on along the minus strand of VZRQ01009416.1, from coordinate 3,066,204 downwards.
CTGTTACTGCCCTTCAAGTACATTTCAAATAAGGCCTTGCTCTACTGTTTTGTACTTACCTGAGTTAAGTGTGTTTTGACTAAGCCCTCGTAAAGGAATGCTGTCATCTTTTCTCTTGAAATACTTGGATTCCAGCCCCAGCTGATCACCACTAGAAACAGAAAGGCCAATTACAATTTAAAGCAAATGCCATTTGTTATCAGTGCATTACAATGAGGGCAGCTACAGACTTGCTCAGGAAAACCTGCAGTAGAAGTGTGACTGCTGTGTTTCTATGACCTTTACCATTTAAAGTTAAACCATCACTGAGTAGGTTAAGAACAGCCTAGAACTAATTTTTTCAGTGAGCCAGCACTTGATGGCTTAGATCTGTCAGCAGGAACAACACTGAACTGCTGTGCCTTGGGGGCCCACTCCTGAAAGCACAGCTCGTCCTTTGGTTTCAACAGACCAACACAACTTAAAATTCATTACCATGGTAATGAAGAAAGGCAGACCACAGAACTAGGCTTGGTACTAGAACCATTTTACTCAGTTCCAAACACACCAAAATGATAAAGGGCTTTATAAATAAAATGATAAAAATACTAAATTGCAGTAGATGACACTCACTTCTCCTTATTCGCTGGGTGACCGGCCGCAGGCACGGTGGGAGCATCTGAACATCGACTCAACTTCGAAAGCTGTGAGTTCAACTGAACCTGCAGAGACAAAGAGCTGCAGGTTAAGAGTTACTCCAGATCTGAGAGTCCCCTCCCCCGAGGGCATTCCCAGAGCCAAACTCCCAGGGATTCTTGTTTCTACACCTCACAGAGCCTGTGAGAACAAGCAGCCTAAAGACCAGCATTTAGCTATAACATAGAATATATAGAGTAACAGTCGTAATATTCACAGCAAGGAGCCTAAGAGTAAATACAGTAAATATTTATGTACTTTGAGAAATAGTCAAAGCTTGTGCTTTGATAGTTTATACTGTCACATTCTTAACCAAACAAAAGAGTCAAAGTGCCTGCCTTTGGTAATGGACACTGGGCATTCCCATTTTTGCTGTGTGTTGGTTCCAGAAAGTTCTGGAAGGCATAGAGAGGAGAAATGGGATGATTGATTGCAGAGCTGTGAAAGGCTGGTCGGTCAGGCTGTAAAAGAAATATAAACACATCCATAAAGAAGAAACATAATTCTTCAAGTAATTGTAGAGATTAAAAATTCCAAAAAGAACAACTAACTGCCATTAGGAAGCCAACACTTATGTGAGTCTTCCTGATGGGAAGAAAACATCACTTTTCCAAGATTCATACATTTAAGGAAACTTTTTAAAAGTTAGATGAGGTGAGGACTCAGCTAGTAAAAAGCTACACACCCTGTAATTGATTACAGTATTAAATGTATCCAACTACAAATCAAGAGACCTCTTTGTATGAACATGCCCTTCCACTACGAACAAGCAGCTCATCAGTTCCTGTTGCTGCTTTGCGACAGCAGAGATTTGTACAAAACGGTGAGAAGCAGCAAGTTACGGTATCCAACAATGACTGCAGGCAGCATTCCTTAGCATTCCCCTGACTTACCTGTTTCTAAAAATCACTAGTAGGAGTATTCAAATAGTACACTTTGGGTTTTAACCTTTACAAAGAGAATTAGTAAGTTAACCTCTCAACACACAAATGCCTTATTTTTTTGCCTTCACACTGCACTTCAACTTTTCCCAGCTAATTCTGTATTGCTTTGTGTATTTTATGTAAATGAGAGCTTAGAAGATTCTCACCTACAAGGCCCAGGACAAGAACCACCCAGCAGAGTATTATATTGTTGAAAAACAACCAATCCCAAACCACACCCACCCAAAACTTTAGGCCCAGAAGAAGAAGAAAGCACTTTTTTTCTTTCCTCTTTTAAGGCCCTGCATTTTAGCAACTGATGACCACCTCACCAGCCTGTTATTTACAGCTGTAGCTTACCATGCCGTGAGGTGAAACAGCAGCCCTCCCACCACCATGGGCACTGGCAGGACTGTCCAGCTTCTTTGCCATCTGAACTTCACTCAGCTGTTTGTTCAACCACGTGATAACTGCAGAGAGGAAGAAAAAGCTCAAGTCCATTTGCTCCCTCTTACAAGCTGTTTGAAATGGTCAGTAGCCTTTCCTCACAAAAAGTGACAGCTTACTGGGCATTTTTCCTCTCTAGTCCAATGCAAAGCCATTTGTTGAAGCTTCCTCCCTGCCTCCAGGCCTCTGAGCGTCTGCCCCACCCCACACCCCAAGCACCAGCCCCAAGGGAAGGCTTCCCTACGTGCAGCTCTTGGCTATTACATGCCCACAACAGCCAGAGGCTTGTTTTCCATACATGACAATAACTGCAGCTCTTCACAAAAACCCCAAAAGCTGCTTCCATCAATTTCAGTAGTAGTGAGATCACTGGGTCACTTTTACAGAGGGAGAAATCAAACTGTATGAACCTACCATTTTCATTGGTTTTCAGTAACTGCTTGCTTTCTTCAAGTTTTTGTATTGTACTTTCTAGCTGTTCTTGTAGCTTGCAAACCTGTAATTCCCAGAATAATTATAACACCATCAGGAGTGTTATACTACTAGTGTTACGCTAACTACAAACAATAACAAAAAAAGAATTTATGAAGTTGTACTAAAATTAAAGAAGTTTGAACTCAGCTTTTCACAAAAGCAACATGGTAATTCTTTTAAAGGAAGCCCTACTTTTAGCTAGGATTTTGACAAGGTGACAGCCAGAATCCTTCCTGACCTTTATTTTTCTATTATTAAATAGCACAAGGACTCTAAACAGGGGAATGTCCTTAATGGAAGCAAAAGGTTCACTCTGTTCCTGTTCTTCTTCCCTTCAGCAATTCACACATGAATATGCCTTCTATAGGATGCTGATTCACCCACTGCATTGCTTTGTTCTCTTAAAACAATTTTAGTTTCCTTCCATATAAATGGATGGCTTTTACAAATCAGGTTAACATTAAAAAACCTGAAAGTTGATTACACATTTAAATAGGCATGTTAACTAAGCAAAAGAGTATATTCTATTGCATGGAAAGATTTAAGACCTTATTGCTATGACTAAGTTAAACCCCACAGAACCCAACCAAGTCCATACAACAGCATTTCCAGCACAGAAGGTTAACCCATCAATACCTCCTGCTCTTTCATTCGAAGGGATTGTCCCATCTCCTGCGATTCCCTCAGCTCTTTTTGAAGCTTCTCTTCCTTTTCTGCCAATAGTTTTTCTTGTTGAATTGTTACTGTATTTTTCAATTTTAATTTACTCATCAGAGTTTTCAAATCTCCTTGTAATTTCTTGATAATTTCATTAGCCTATTAAAAAAAAACCCAAACCATTTATTACAAAAATAATCACCTAAGAATAAGTACATATTGCACAAGGGAATTGTCATGTTCAAACAAACCTTAAGGAGTTCAGCTGACAGTGACTTAATTGTTGTCTCCAGTTTTTCAATATGCCTTTGTTTTTCCTCTGTACTCTCTTCCAGTATCACCTTGAACAGAATGTCACACAATATAATAAAGCTGTGATAGACATTGCTTATGATTTCAAGTAGAATGTTCATTATTCTTTTAGAACTATCCTTACAAGAAATCAGTGGTTTTCAGTCAAATTTTATACGATCTCGATTAATCCTTTTTCCCTCACCAAAAATACCATAAACTGTAACTCCAGCACCACAATGTTAAATCAGAACCCACTATACTTTTGATGCCATAATTTAGAACCTTAATTACATTTGAAAGCTGACTTGCTGCGTTCATAAAAACTCATCAGCAGCTACTCTATGGAAATCACAATTAAGAAGGTTCTACTAAGTTTAAAGAAAATTCATGAAGAAACCTTTTGCTCTTGTGTCGCATCTAAGACTTCTTTTGTTCTGGTGACGAGCTGATCTTTGTCTTTGATCTCTTGTTCCAGGACAGCAACTCGTGTCTGCAGCTGATTAATGAGTTTCTCTTTTTCATGACATTCAGCATCCAGAGTTGTGTTCTCCCGGCGCAGGGACAGCACTTCCTGCTTTGCTCTTTGACATTCCTAAACGTTGGGAAGGAATTGAATTTTATTCTAGAAAACCTGTCATTGTAATTTAAACAGACATATTTAAATAGTAAGCGTAATATGGAATGAAGAAGAGATTAATAAGTTAATATGCTCTATTTCCTATGCCAAGCCCAGGCAGGCACTGGTAATGCTTATAACAGTAGTAAGCTTGATTTTGGGTATTGGGAAGCCATACATCTTCTAATCCAGAAAGCTTTGCTTTCAGTTCTCTGACTGTTGAGTCTCCTTTGTATCTCCTCTCTGTCAGGTCTTTATTGATGACCTCGAGTTCTGAGAGTCTGTTCTGCAACTGCTGAATACTTTTCTGATGCAAATTTTCCAACTCCTTTTTTTGTTGTTCGTGCTGTTGTTGGTACTGAGTTTGTGCCTGTGAGAAGCAAAGAAATGAAGCAGTTATCTGATGAATCTGACTATTCCCATACAAGAATCCTGTTCATTCTTCCAACCTTCGTACCTGGAGAGCTCTTTCCTTTTCACTTGTCAGCTCCTGCGAGTGTTTGTTGCTCAGAGCTGTAGTGTAGGATGTCCATTCATTTTTCAGTTTGTCAAGTTCCCGGCTCTTCTCTGCCAAGTTCTGTTTAAGTTTGACAAAGCACAGAGTTTAAAAATTGTAAGCATTGCAGTCCATACTGAAGGATTCTTAACTGTTACTTACTAAAAGCATGTGGAATTATTAAAAAGAGTCTAAATTTCAGCACCAGATGCTGAAATACGTTAATATTGTAACCAGGAAAAGTAAGGCACTGAAAAGCTGAAGAGCACTTTTCTAAACGCTGTGGATAAAATAATCATAACTTCTAATTGCATTTTTTCCCCAACCACTATTTAAGAGTGAAAAAACAGCCTGCTGATGGTCCCTACCCTTGTAACACAGAGAACTCTCTTAGGGGAAAAAAAGAAATAAAGTTCTTCAGCAGCATCTTTTCCTCTTTTTGATTTGTAATTCTGCATTCCAATTCAGCAAACACATTCCAGTAACTCAAACTAAAGCTGCAGACATGAGGCAAACAAATATTCCATTCAAAAAATAATTCATAACAGTTTTAATGGAATTGTTCTGTTTCATTATATCAAAAAAGTCACCTTGATAATTGTAGAATCTGACCCAATCATTCTCTTGAAATACAGAAGTGAAGTGATTACTATGCTGACTGCAAAAACCAAAAAGGAGTCGAGTAATTGAAGTGCAAGACTTTCAATTTATTTACCTTTGTTTCACAATTTTTCCAAATAAAAGGATTTTCCATGGAATACATGAAGTATATTTATCGTTTATCTTCACAAGACCCCATATTTAGTATTCCATTTGTGTGTGCATACACAGACAGACCTCTGCACAAAATAAAGTAGAATTCTGCTTGAGTACTGCAAGAACTCAATTTAATTCTTCAGCTGCAGGCTTTACCCACTCTCTAGGAAAGCTACAGCAGACTGTTCTCCTCTTTTCACGCACTCTCAAGTCCATTACCTTGGCTAGGTAGTGGCTGATCAACCAGCCTAGAAAAAGGGACATTTTCCATAAATCAAAAGAGCACAACACACAAAAGTTAAAAATTTCTGTTACCTGTTGAGTGTAGCTCAGTTGCCTGGTAAGATCCTCTTCAGTTTTTTTAAGCTTTTCTTCCAACACTGTTTTATCCTCCTATGTACAAATTGACATCAAGTCAAATCCTTAGCTCCCAAAATACAAGTAGTATTTAGCTTCCATTTAACCAGCACAGCCTGCCTAAGCACCCATATACGCACTGTACTTGTGAAAAGATCACCTTATTAAATGTCATATTAAATAAGATATAATTAGTAAATTTAAAAGAAAAGGCAGTAGCCCACAATGTAAAAACCCCAAATTAAATTCTTACCAAATTTCTACAAGGAAATAGTATCTTATCGTCAAGACTTGTTTACAAAGAAGTTACCTAAACAATAGATCAACTGAAATACTGTAAATCTGTATTATTAATATGGCTTATTAGGTGCCTAGAAACATGACAGCACAGCAGGAGAAACAAATCCCAGGCCATGAAACTGAAACAGACAGTCAAACTATAAGACCTTTAATTTCTCATGAAATCAAGCCTAGCATGCTATGAAACTGCATCAACATTCCAATTTTAATTTGCTATTTATAGCCATTAGTCTTTTGAAGTCCATCAAGCCTCAAAATTACCAGCAGACCATGCTTTCCTACAGCCAAGTGCAGAACAAAGACTGAGAGGTTCCAGTAAGTCACTCGTGCAGCTGCTCTGGCCATCAGCACGGGCTGTGAGCAGGGGAGCTGCAGCAGCCAGAGCACTCAGCAGCTGCACAGCGCGTGCAAAACACCTCTGTTCCTGTCACTGCAAATTGCACTGCCTGCCTGAATACACAGAAAAGTGTTTTCATTGCCAGGGTCACAGTAACATTTACGTTTTACAACATGCACCCAAGTAGCTGCATGCAATGACATATTTGGGCTAAAAGGAAAAATAAACCAGGAAAAATAAAATAAAACATACTTCTGAATTATTCAGAATGAAGGAAATGCTTAAGTACATATAGTATCAAGGCTTAGTTGCAGTTATGATAACCTTTCATTTTACCTTAAGGCATTTCAAAGAGCGGGCTAAAAACTTCTTTATTTCCGCATCAGTTCCTGGCAGGAATTTTAGAGAGAGATGGGTAAGGTGTTTGAAGGGGTTTGTCTCCACTACATTTAATGAGATGGGTGTGTGATCTAGAGCAGGTGCTGAAGAAACTAACTGCAGCAAAAACCTAGGGTAAAACCAAGACAATCGAATTTTTAGCATATTTTTTTCTCAAACTACCTGTAGATCCTAAGCTGTTTCCCAATAAAATATATTTTTGTATGTGCAGTAAAAGGCTGTCCATTTTTTGCTCGAGAAAGAATTCTCCTCCCAAGACTCTGGTTTTGCCAGTTATATCCACCAACTGATATTCAGGCCAGATTATCCTTGTTCTACTGACTCTTCTCAGTCTGAGTGACTGACAAGCATTTTAAGAACTCAACAGGTACACACAGAGTAACGTGGCACACACTTGTGACCTACCTTGGGATATCTTTGTTCTGCTCCTGAATGCATTGCTGAAGCAGATCTATAAATTTTTGCGGGAAAGCAGAGAAGTCTACCAAGAGACCTTGCTGGGATTTCAAACTATATAAACAGACAGGAAACAAAATGTTAACAATATAGAGAACTGTAATTTGTTTCCGATAAAATATTTTGTTTACACGAGTAGAAAGAACAAGTTCTGATCATGTCATTAAGGTTTACTAGCATGTTATTTTCAATCAGAAGTGTGTCCACATATGACAAAATCACATACGTGGTCAGACTGGAAGGGACCACGGTGGGTCAGCTGGTCCAACCTCCCTGCTTGAGCAGGGTCATCCTAGAGCACATCTTGGATAATAATCCCCAGAGGATACTTCTGATTACAAGAGATCTTGCACATGGGCTACACTAATTAAAAACCATAAGTTGCTGTGGTGTAACAAACGTGCCCTTTGAGTAGGCATCATCCTCACAGCACAGCCTGGAGCAGTTATGGGACAGGGCACAAGGAACAAGCACAGGACAAGGCAGGGAGACTCAGCCATCACCTCTATCACCTACTCATCCATTCCTCTGCCCCCCTTCTGCACAGACACAGCAAACTCACTGACAGAAACATCCAGCAGTGCATGCACAAAGCTGTGCCTCTGCAACAAAATGCTTCTGCATGTCTGTCTTGCAAAACACTATTTTGCTTTTGCCTTTTGATCCACACACTGATCACACCTCCGTTTTTAAAAACACCAAAGCCACTCCCCCCCAAAAAAACCCCAAACAAACAAACCAAAAAAAAAACCACACCAAAAAACCACATAACAACAAAGCAAAAAATAAAATAAATAAATACCCAAAGAAAGCAGAAAACTGAACTGTTCATCTGTTTATACCTGGAATCCAAATTTGATGGTTTGCTCAAATTCTGAGCAAGTAAATAAGACCCAACAGTACAATTATGCAAGAAACCCCTAAGATACGGGCTCAGGTCTGTGAATCCATCTCCATGCAAAAACACTTACCTCTTGTAATTATTTCCTGAACTAGTTCACACACACACAGCAGTCTATAAGAAGCAGTAAGGATAAACAGAAGATACCAGCAGTAACACGAACTGGGGCACTGTGTCCCTGCAGGGGACTTAACACGGGGATCCCAACATTCCTCTGTGCAATCTGAGCTGGTCACCCTCCTGAACCTGGCTGTTTCACTGGCTGGTCAGAGAACAATACTGACAAAACACTGACAAAACCCCACAACTGAAAAATGCCAAAACCTGAATTCTAACATTGACCACTCTAAGCCAAAAATATTCCCTTGTTCTTTTTTGCCATTCAGAAAAGTTTCACAGAGAAAATATTGTAATTTCACTTACCTTTGAAAATCTTCCTCAGATATGACAAGGTTATAAAGGAAAAAAGGATCAGTATCATCAGTCAATCGAACAGCTAAGTCCTGAAAAGATGTACATTTAAATATGATTAAAATACTATAAACTACCTGGGAGTCTTTAATTTTTTTAAACCAGCATTGCAAACAGTATTGAATGTTTTTGCTGTTTAGTCAAAAATAGAATTGTGGCAACTAATTCAGAATGTGTGAAATATTACCGTTTAACACAACTTCAAATATTACAGCGGAAAAGCAAGGAAAACTCTTTCACAAAACCAAACCAAGTCAAAACCTTAAACTCTGAGCAGCAAAGGTTTCCAAATTCAATGTATATCCATAATTTTCCAGAAAAAAACCTATTTGCTATTTTTCCCCCTCACAAAATAGAGTGTAGCACTAGCAGTCCACTGTAATGGTTCACTAACACATCACTCCCATAACTGTAAGTCCTTCAGAGCATACTGCTCCTAAAGCGCGTGAAACCACCAGCTGAGTTTTTATACTTTAATACAGAGCTCTGCAGAGTGGATACAGCTGAGGTACAGGAATCCCATAAGGAAAACTGCAGCATTATGCTGCTCAGCTTTTAAATAGACACTCATTTGTTCACTGGAGGTCTACACAGCGTTTTGGAAAAACTGCCTTCTCCATAAGCATTGAGCTTTGAATTCCAAGGATGGGGTTATGCAGTGCCCAGGCGGCTGCTCTCTGGGAGAGGGCTTGCCCCCGTGGGAAGGATATCCCCTAGCAGAAGCACAAAACTAAGGAGAAACGTGTCAGCTGTTCCAACTTAATGAAGTGTGACCACAGCACATGTACATACACACACAACTGCAACTTGTTTCAGTAATTCAGGTGCCAGTAACACCAACAAAACTCTCAGCTGGAGACACATAAACAAACTCAGGGATTTACAGACACAAACAGTTGAAGTTAAAACTAATGCCACCCCAAGCCAGCTGGGGTACATTGACGGGTGGGACAAAAATGCCTGCTTGGTCTGATGTCCCATTAGCTGATCAAGCACTGGAAGTTCTCTCTTAGACTGATGACTCCCTGCTGTACTCAGCTGCATTTCCAGGCTCCCCCTGACACAGGCTGCAGCCCAGTACACACTTGTAACTGAACTGCTCCTGCACAGTGGGAAGTACTATTACCACTGCCACCAGCAGCAGAATCCTACCAAAAGCTGCCGTATTCCTTTACAAACAAATCTTTACTCAGCAACACTACAACCAACCCATGACCACCGTGCCGGGGGGGTGAACAGTTTAGTGACAAACCAGCCATACAACAGAAGAGATTACAAAATCTCCAGCAGTGGTCTCATCGCTATTTTCCCTGAGAAAGATTTTTTTTTTTTTTGCTCCCAATTTAGTACCTTGAACTAGAGGTACTCTTAATCTCTAACTCATGTTCCCCTGAGCATCTCCAAATACTTCTAATATGCAAGTTTGCTAAGACCCATCAACAGCCAAACCAAAAAAGAGGGCTAAAAAGGCTGGAGGAGGGGCAGAGGTGGAAAAATGCAATACCAAACCAACTAAGTTACTTAAAAAATTATATAAAAAATAAAGTGAAATGGCAAACACTAAAATCCCATTTTGCTTTTTCTTTTTCTACTTATCCATTTATACAATGAAATCCAGGTAATACCTAATGAATGACACAGATATGATTCATTTACAAACCTTTTTATGAACAGGATTAGAAATTGACAGTAGCTCAATAGTCACTCGAACATTTAATCTCCTGTGTACAAAAAGATGAGACTCAGTAATAAATCAAGAAAACATTCCCCAAATAACACGTGTTCACAGCTGCATTACAGCAATCAATGACATTTTACAAATAAAAACTTAGGCAGAAACATTAAGAAAGTTCGCACCGATGACTACAACTAAGTTATGACAGTTTCAGTCATTGCAGCTCCTCAGTCAGAGCTGGTTTTTTTGCTGCTTGCTTGTTATCCACCAGGCTTTAAACAGCAAGGCAGAAGTTTTGAAACTTTGTCCAGAAACTAGAACTTTTGGAAAAGCCTGTTGAAATTTATTAACGATAGCTCAAACTTCTAATAATCATTTATACAGTGCTACCTTGTCTTCAATGACTTCTTGTCGAGTACGAAGTCACTGGTATTACAACACACACCACAGACCAGCCTTTCCACGCCTTCTCACACCGGTGAGTCAGGCACGCACTGTCTAATCCAGACAGGACCCATAGTGCCGAAATTCATTCTGTTTTGAAGAGACGCTTCACATATGGAATATCTGGGCTTCCCGAATCAGCACCGCCGTGCGCACCCTCGCACGGGTGGCTCAAACCCGCGGGTCCCTGGGCCGCGGGGCGCTGAGGAGGCCGCGGTCCGGGGGGTGCGGCGGGGGAGAGGCGGGACGGCCCGCGGGCAACGCTGCGGCCAGGGAGACGCCAAACACAGCGCGGGGCCCGGCAGCCGCCCGGCCCTCGAGTGGCCTCAGCCCGGGGCACAGCGGCGCTTCTGCCGAGCCACCGCGAGTTCCCTCCGCTGCCGGCGCCCCGCCGGCCCCGCTCCCTTGGCGAGGCACCCACGGCAACCCCCTGGCCCTCGCCAGTCCCGGTCCCTCCCTCACCCGGACGACCCGAAACAACCCCAAAGCGCAGGTACCGCAGAGCGCTGCCCAGCGGCGCTCAGAGCAC
>VZRQ01009416.1:3024234-3054608 GCA_013397975.1 Machaerirhynchus nigripectus | reverse complement strand
GGCCGGGAGGGTGGGCGGGCTGGGGGTCTGCCCCGCTCTGGCGGCACGGGGGGGAGAGGCAGCGTCTGTGCCTTCGCTTGAGCCGTCATGTGCCGGGCACTCGCTTCAGCCCAGCAGTAGCGCTGCCCTTGCATTAGGGGTTTATTCTTTTACGATCCAGTCGAGTATTAAGTTCTCGTCTCAGTTTCTCCGTTCCGGTTAACCCACATGTTCTGAATAGATGTTTCATGAAGCTGATGCCCCTCAACAGCTTTTTTAAAACAGGACGCTGAATGCATGCTGAAGTGTTTTCTAAAACTTTTCTAACTAGGAACAAAATGACAGAAAAAGAATTCCGTGCCCTCTTGATCCAAAACAGTAAGTATATGTAAATGCTTTTCCTGTTCTTTGTCAGTATTCACATGATACTTACTTTTCTCTCCATTTGGCTTTTAGCACTGTATATGAAGACCAACTACAAAAGCATTTAAAAAAATGTAACTCAAGAGAGAAGCCAAAGCCCGTAAGTGCAGTGTAATTCCAGCATTTGCTCTCGGATTTAAGACCTTACACGTTAGAGCCCTGCAGAGAATTGTCTGTGCTGACAGCAGCTGTGTCCTGCAGGGCAGCACTTCTAGCAAAGCGCTACTGTAAGGCAGGCTGGAAGCTCAACAAGTACTTGCTGAAATGCAACTCACATTCCAGTCCCCTTATATTCTCTGCCCCTTCTCGTTGTAATTTGGCACAATTTTTCAGTTCTTAGTTACAAATAAAACTGTTGAATTCATTTTGCTCAGAAACGGACCGAGGGAGCAGGCTCTCACAATGCCATTCATTTCAGAGGCTGGGTGAGAGGCTGTCCTGGGAAAGCAAAACCGGCAGTGAGGCTCCAGGTATTCCAGCCAACTGCCCGCTCCAGTCAGGCTGGCAGTGAGACATGGAAACTTGGCTCACAGCTGCTGAGGGAACAGGACATGTGTTTAAACAGCTCTTCCAAGAAAGCAGAGGATGGCTTCTTTATTGCCTGCCTTTCTGCCTGATTAGTAATACCTGGGAAACCTTAGTAATAGCTAAGGTGTATTACCTTATTAGCAATACCTGCAGCTTTAGTACTACCTGGGAAACCTTAAAATGGTCTCTGGAATCTGTCTAGTAACCACTGACTGCATAACTCTTACAAACATGTTCAATCTTGTAAAACCGTGTCAGAAGAGTCATTTCTAGCTGGGATTCAGGATCAGACTGTAGAAAGGAAAACTATTTGGAAAATCTTACTTTGCAGTGCATTCCTATTGCTACATACCTTACCATAAGAACGCTGAAGAATTTAGCTATTTGTTTCCTGGTACTTAACTGAATCAAATGTATTTTCTTTTGATTTTTTAAAGGTCTACTTTGTTCAAGATATTAATGCTGGTTTAAAAGATGTAGCAGAAATACCAGAAAAACAAGTGAGTACATTATTTGGTTTTAAGTTCAGTCCTTACATTACATGTTGCAGTTTGTCATATGACTATAGAGATACAGAAAAATTAAAAGGTCTCATATTTATTGGTGTCACTTTCTTTTTCCTTGAAAAGGTTCCTCTATCTTCTCTATCTATCGAAGAGCTGCAGAACTTAATTGTCAAGTTGAAAAAAGCAAGTAATGGTGAGCCTAATACTAAATACTAAAAATAAGAGGTTTTAAATTAAATTGATTAAATATTTCATTGTTATTTTTGTTGTTAGATACCTGTAAAAATATGAGACAGGTGGCATAAAACACATCTGAAATAATTATCAGGTAGACCTCCAATAGCTAAATTTTACTGCAGAAAGTAAACTAGATTGAAGGAATGATGAAACACCAATCCTGTGTTCCCTTCCTTTTGTTTTTCTTTTTTTTTCACACTCTGATATCACTACAGATAACAATACAGCTCAGTTATAAACCTATGATGAGAGATTTATGCTCCCAACAGACTGTTTTGTTAGTGCCACAAACTGAGCTCATGTGACAATTGTGTGTTATGAACTAGGAACTCTTGGAAACAGGAAAGCTGTACCTAAAAGTTTTGTGTTTGCCTACAGGCCTGGAACTTCATCTTAAGGAACAAATACTGTCCCACCAGGCTTTACAAGAAGCCTTAAATGACCCAAAGAATGGGGAATCTGCTTTCAAACACCTGAAACAACAGGTTTGGTCTGATTTACTAATAACTATAGAGGGGTTTGAATGTGGAATTGTGCTGCTGTAAATTTGAGTGACTGGGTGCATAATGCCAGTTCGGTCCTGCAGGGGAAATCTGATACGATAAAACAGAAGATACAATCCCTTTCCTCTGTACACACATCATCTTTTGCCTAATCCCTCACTGAAAGGAAGGCTTAAAAAAGTCTTCTGCAGTTTGGTGAAGGAATAATTTTTCTATAAGGCATTACAATACTGGGTTTATTTTGGTATTACAATACTTTGCTTGGTTCACAAATAATCTTTTGATGTTTGTAGGCTTCTATTTTAGGTAACATGGAAAAATTGCATTTACTTGGTCCAAGAAGGTGTTTTGTTGAGTTTGGAGCTGGGCGAGGAAAGCTGTCTCATTGGGTTGATGTTGCCTTACAGAATGTTGAAAGTGTTCAGTTTTTGCTTGTGGAAAGGGCAACCACAAGATTCAAGGTAAGAGGATATTGTCACATTAGTAAAGTATAATTTTTAAACCATTGCTATTGAAGCTGTTAGTACTTATTTTTTATCCTCAATAAATTTAAATTTTACAAGTTATATGTTCCATACTTCACCAATAGCAAATTTATTACAAAAAAATCCTGGTGTTTAATGTTGGAAATTCACTGATGTTGAATTTACAGGAAAAAAGTCTGACATTAATACCTGGAGCAAAATTAGAATTATTAGTGGCCCCTCCTACTTAATGCTTATTCTGTTTAAACAGGTGGATGGAAAACATAAAAGGAGAGATTCTACATTTGAGAGACTTCAAGTAGACATTCAGCACTTATGTTTAAGTAAGTTCCTTCTTGGACTGTGTCATTCTGAAACAAAGGCTTATTTTTAAATTTTGAATACTGGGTTTCCAGTCAGTTTGTATGTAGCATGCTTAAATGTACTTGGATTTGAAGATTATTCTCAGTGGTTGCTTGGACATGCTGATGCTGTGTGTATACACATACACAGGCATGTGTAAATATACATAGATACACACATACATATATTTTAAATGGAGTTTTAAAGTTTTCTACTTTTTATACACTCATGGGATATCATTACAGGTGAGAAGTACCAAAACAAATACATTTTGAAGGGTTTTTAGCACTTGCAGGATTAAACACATCTGCATTGTTTGTTTTACGTGTAGAATTAAGCAAGTCATGCACCATCAATGCTACAGAATTTGTGGCAGCACCTGTCAGTAGGAAATCCATCAGTGTCAGAATTACCTTTCATAGGCAGTATAGAAAGGTTGAAATGGTTAAATGTGCTTCCCAGCCACAGCATCCTATTATTTTAATTTGTCTTAACAAAAACCTCTTTCCTTTGAATAGCTTATAACTGTATGTACCAATCACTGTATTTTTAGTAGTGGCAAACATTTCTTTCTAAGTGCGCTGAAATTATATTATTCAGAAAAAACATAGAGGTGCTGGGGTAGTTGTGGATTGGATGGGGGATTGGTTGGTTGTTTTTTTTTCCCCTCCAGATAAAGTACCTATTTTGGAGAAGAAAAAGCTACCAGTGGTAGGAATTGGGAAGCATTTGTGTGGTGCTGCGACAGGTATGAATTACAGATGTGTGAACTGCAGAAAGTCAGGATACTAAACCTTACACTCTGGACTGATCTTTCAAACTGTCCTTTTAAGCTGTTCTTGCCCTCTAACCCTTTGTTGGTGAATACAGTAATTATATTCTAAATATCTACTGACTCCAGTGGAATAGTAAAAGGTAATAGATGTAAGGATACTTCAGGCAGAAGTGAAGCCTTTCTTGGCTTTAATAGATTAGAACGGAGAATACTGTGTGGTGGCATGGGTCATGTATTTGAGAGTACTTTTTTTAGCACAGTTGCCTTTCCTTTGAAATATTTTTCTTTCTAAATTTTTATTTGCTGTCTGAATATGTATCCCAAACACAAATAGGATTGTGTTTCTTCCTGATAACTTTAATACAGTTTTTCTACTGTTACATGGCTACTACGTAGAGAAAGATATCTGAAATATGATACCGTTATAGGTACTGTGACAAAGATGATGCAGTTAAGCATTTAAGAAGTACATGTGCATAATTAATAGATTTTGTCCTAGATATCAAACTTTTAGAGCAAATACTTGTGTGTTTTACAGGAAGGATATTCTCCTACAATATGCCAATTTGTTAACCAAACTATTTTACATTCACTTGTGCAGAACAAAAATCAGAGCATAAGCCCTTAGAAGCTCCAAAAGTTTTCATAATATTAATTTAGCATTTAGGGTTTTAATGTTTTCAAAGCATGTTTGTAATTTTTAGTTATCATTAAACTTGCTTTTTGGCTTAATTTATTAATTTAATTTTATTTTTCTTTGTGGGAAGTGCATTCCCAACCATGATACAGCCATGATAAATAATGGCATGGTGTTTATGGGTATTTTTTTGGGGGGGGATGTATTTGTTCATTCCCAGATCTTGCTTTGAGATGCTTGGTTGAAAGTTACACCACTTGCTGTGATGGTGAAGATGAAGAGCCTGCACCAAAACGCTCCAGGGCTGCTCAGACAGAGGTGGCTCCTCACAGACCTGCTGGTAGTGAAAGCACCATGGAAGACCATAAGCCTGTAGCTGGAATTGTTATTGCTCTGTGTTGCCATCACAAGTGTGACTGGACACATTATGTAGGCAGAGAGTTCTTTAAATCAGTAGGACTGGGACCAGTAGAATTCCATTATTTTCAGAGAATGAGTAGTTGGGCCACTTGTGGCATGGGAGAAACCACAAGCAAAGCTTCTACAAGTGAAGACAGTGAAGATCAAACTGATGACACAGAAGAACACGAGCAAACACTCAGCAGGACAGAGAGTGGTTCAGATCCTGTACAAGGGTATGTACATTTTTTTTTCCTAGCAAATGGACTCCAGCAGAAAAGCTGTGTATAATGGCACATTAAATTGTCTTTGGTCCTCAAAAGGACTCATTTTGCAGTAACATTTAATTACTAAACTTAAAGAAATACTTTACTTTAAAAATACAGTTTTCATGGACATATATTTCAAAGTATTTCAACAATCATGCTTGCCTGATTAAAATGAACTTACAGTGACTTCAGTAGTTTTTCTAAGCTTAACTACTAATGTTAATTAACAAGACCATATTTCTGACAGCTTTTTATTCTTTCCTTCCTTTCTCTGAAACTAGGATGCTGAGTGTTGAGGAACGAAAGGAGATTGGGTGCCTCTGTAAACGGCTGATTGATCACGGACGGATTGAGTACTTACAACAACAAGGATACAAGGCTGCACTACAGTATTACACAGAGTCTGCTGTGTCCTTGGAGAATGTCCTGTTGACAGCTGTCCCAAGTCCTTCTTTGATACCAGAGCCAACTATATGACAGGAAATAGATTTGGAATTGATAGGGAAAAAAACCCTATAAAACTCACCTGGATTTTTAAAAGAAGCTAATTCATTTCTTACAAAAAAACCCTTTCGTCATCTTTCCTGTGCTCAGGAAAAGGTCTTACATTTTCCAGTTTCACTGGGAATTACAAATATGCAAACCACTTCACATCAATGAAAATATAAAATCCCTAAGAATATTTGAAACCTGTTGTAGCCTCTTTGCTGTGAAGAAGTGTGCTTGATATTTTCTTCAATTCACAGTTACATTCTTTATTCATTAGGATTCATGACAGGAGGAGAACCAGAAGTGCAACTTTCCAGATTTCCTGAAAAACAATTGGTTAAAATAAGAGAAGATGTTAACGTACTTTATTTTCACTTTGAAGTTCAGAATAGCTTTGTATTTTCTCTTAAAATATTTAAGTAGACCTAAGTACTTTCATCAGCCTGTGCTGCTAGGGAATCTATTCAGGAAGAAAACTTATGTCTAAAGTGTCATCTTGGTATATTTTTGCTAATTTGATTATTCATTCATGAAATATTGATAAGAAAAAAGCTGGCTTAGTGTTCTAAATCAAGAGCATTTCATTCATTTTTCAAGCCTTCACAAAGCACAGAATGAAGATCAGAGAGAACATTTTATATCTGCAGTGAAGCGCTCTCTGCAATAACAGCTGCCACCTGAACATTTGTTCAGAAGTGCTTATTTAGGTCTCCTACTGCAACACTTAGGCTGTTACTTTGGAGACTATGAACAACAAATTTTTGTCATGTTTTAGAAATGGGATGAAACAGTGGGGGTGTTTTGTTTAAGTGACTGTATTTTGTGTCGGGGAAAGCAAGTTGTGAGAAACATCTGTGTATCAGGTGTTGATACTTCATTGCTAAAAGATGTATGTTGGGAACATAGGCATTTCTTCCTCAGTCCTCTTCTGGAAGTACCATCTGAACACATCCAAACATAGGAAAAGTTGAGCTTCATGAATTAAAGGGTGCTAGTAGACCCTCACTATGTAAACTGATTATATTGCAAATACAAAAGACAGTCATCAGCTTCTAGTTATTCATGATATAGATAACTCAGGCACATTTATTCCAATGCTCCATGGTTCCAGTATGTTCCTGTGCTGTTTGTGGTGAAGACCTACTGTGCCAACTCCTGTTAAAAGCGCCCCTGCCCTCAATAAAAGCCTGTCTACGGATTTTTTTGAAAAAGCTACTCATTTATTAAGAGGATTATTCATGTTTCATTTCTATACATATCCTAGATTTTATTTATCCAGTTTATCCCTCTGTTCCTCACTGTATTGTGGAGAGATCAGAATTAATAAAAAAGCCATGCCTGTTTTCTTGAGTGACTCCTGGATATACATGTGCATAAAGTCAATGCCAAACATTTCCCGTTGCTCCTCCTCGTCTGTGTTCTCACACGGAGGGAGTGTTACCTCTAGCTCCAGGGGGTTGTCTCTGAAGTTGACAAATCTAAGAATTCACCAAAAAAGGTTACTCTTGCAGTAAGTTTTGTCCACAGAAAATAATTCTTTTAAAACTGAATTAAGATTTCTCAAGCACTATTTTAAGCAAAATGAAATTAAACTTTTGTTATACCAAACTCACCACTCTATCAGTAGTATCAAGTAAACTAAGATGCTATCTAACAGTTGCTGATTGTGGTGGCAAAAAACATTGCGGTCCTCATAATTTTTTCTTATAATAATTTCTTTTTTCAATAAGTTTTTGACCCCATTGTCAGGTGCATTGAGCTTTCACAAATAGGTGAGTGGATGAGAACAGTGCAAATGCCTCCTCCCAGCTTTGCAAGGCAGGAGCCAGTCCTGTCTCTCTTTATTTTTGGTCCACCCTTGGGCCTATGCTTGTATAGATTTAGTTAGGGAGGTGCCTCCAAAAGAGCTGAGAAAGGAATTGTCTTAACTGGGTTAACATGATTTATGCAGACTAGCATTGTTTCTCTAAAATGGCCAACATCCAGCGATCCAAATGAAAATGTAAACAACAGGAAAGTTTCTGTCATGGTGTACTAAGGAGTAGTTCAAATTCTACCAATTAAGAATTTACATTATTTTTTATTTTTCATATCAAGTACAGGAGAGTTTCATCCATGTCCTTAAACCTAATCATTTTTTTAATTCCAAATGCTTGATTTCTCTATGGCAAAATTATACTTCTTGTCATTTTTATGCCTGCCACGTATTTTTCTGCAAGCTCTTGCCTTTAGAGAAGGATATAAAAGGGCAGTTATAGGGGGAGGGCTAGGAAACGAGAAAATGTATTATAGTTTACTTTTTCACGTGAGACTGTAGCTATCATAATTTACTTCTTTAAGTTTCACTACACCAAGCTTGCTTGACTACATCCTTAATTGTTCATCTGTGTAATTATGCTGATTTATTGTGTCCATCTGTACAACTGTAGTAATGTCTTTTCTTTTCCTCTCCCTTATGATATACTCTATGATATACAACTTAAGGGAGGCTTTAAAAAGTATTTTCTGGTATTTTCATTTCTATTTCTATTGCTTTTTCTTACCTCAGATTTGTCATGTCTTTCATACAAGCTGGAATATCCTTAAGTTTGTTGTTGCTAAGAACAAGAGTACTAAGATTTTTCATATTACCAATGGTTTCTGGCAAAGAGTTTATTTCATTCCTTTGGAGCCATAAAGTGTGGAGATTCTCCATTCTGAAAAATAGGGTTTTGTGCAATAAATAAAGATTTAGAAAAGAGATTGTATCAGTCATTACCATAAAATAATTAATTTTTCAGCCACATAAAGAACTCATAATGCAACAAGTCTCAAAGGAAACCCCATATCCAAGATAATCACCTAATCTCTGTTCAATAACATCATTGACAAAAAATATTTAACCTTATAGTTGATGCTGAATTTATTGTTAATTGAATGGATTATTCCAGCTCATCCAAAGCATCACACTAGGGCTGATAAAACCTTGACTTTGGAGTGAGGTTAACATAAAAAGTATCTATTAAAGTAGTATTTATTAATTAGAATTTCAATGCAATGGAATTGTGACTTAGATGAGCTTTGAGCTTTACTTACCTGTCAATTGCATCAGGAAGCTCCTGGAGTTTGTTTCCCCCCATATCTAACCATTCTAGATTCGGCATGTTGAGAAGAGCTGAAGGGATGGCAGTGAATTGGTTCATGCACAAATCTATGTGTGAAAGCTTCTTTAAATCACTGAGCTGAAAAAAAGGGGAGATTTAATCCAACTTTGTGTAGCTGTTGCAGCAGTACAGCAGTGCTCTAATAATGCTGAGAAACATTAAAACACATTTTGGAGCCAGGAAAAACAGAATGGTTTTGAGTTACAACAGCTGATAGTACCTAACAATAACAGTTTTGCCAGGAAGATAGGCAGGTTTGGAATTGATAAAGCAGCAGAACCTTACCTCCCACCTGGTAGTGAGTGCCCTAACTGCTGCCTGCAATGCAGATATGCCCTAAGCCTCAAGAAAAAGAATTTTAAAGACAGCACTGTCCTTAGTATTTCATACTCCATGCAATATGCTATTTTTCATTAGTCAAATATTTAGATTTTTATGTATTGAATTGCATGGACTGTACTTCAGAGTGAACCTTGACACCTTCCATGCTGTGAAGTCTACTGCTCTGGCAAGACGTTCTAAAACTGCAGCATAGTGTCACAGCACATCAGTCCTTTGGTGAATCATGCCTTCAGGTGCTTTTGCAATGTTCAAGTGATACAAAGATGTTTTATGGCAGATCTGGTCCAACTCTCTAAACACTGAATGCCACTCAAGTGCACATAACCAAAGCTTCACAGTGTTCATATCGCCACAGTCTCCACAGGACAGAACTATGGATTTTCTGCATTACACCATGCAACCTGTATCCACATGGATTTTGTAATTTCTGGATTTTGGTTAATAGTGTATATTTCCATTTGAAGATTCTATGTTGGCTATTTCCGTTTGGACTCACTCAATTTTGCAAGGCATTGATTGCTGTCAACTATTGCCATGAGTGGTTTTTAAATAAATTAAAACAAGTAAATATGGTTACATACGTGTCATCTCTATCTAAGAGACTAATAGTTAGAGATGCAGGTCTCTCACATTCAGCTGAATTATTTCAAATTAAAGTCCCATAGTAGGTGAGTAGTTGCTTTTAGTCTCTCATAATTGTTTTCAACATCTGAGAACAACAATTGTTCAACTCTGCACAGGCAATTGTATAAATCACACAAGCCCTTTTCAGAGCTAGCTGTTCTGGTAAACATGCTTACAGTTGTGTCCTGGCATATGGTATGAATTTATACTCTCAAATGTAAAAGGGAACTCCTCTGTGCTAAGGCATCAGATTCTTAGTGGGGTAAATCAGTGAAGATATCCAGCCTAAACAAATTGATATGGAGTGTATCAGTGCCCTCCCAGCACTGCCAAGTCATTTATCTGGCCGAAATAAAGACTGGCTCCTTCAGCTACTCAGGTATGTGCTTCTCAAGTGGCTTCAATTTGACCAGTTATAGAAAGATTGGTCACATCAGTGTTTCTGGGGAGTACTGTGAAATCACAGTATCACAGCAAATCTGAAAACAGAAGTGCAACATGTAATGATAATTTGCTTTGGATAAATTCAAAGTAAGCATTAAACAAAACTAAACAGTCTGTCAAAACCTGAGGAGGAAGATCACAGATACTCCTGTTGACAGCCAGTTCCAGTCTTTCCAGACTGATGCAGTTACTTATTTCCTTAGGAACAGATTTTATTCTGTTGTAACTGAGAAGCAGCTCTTGGAGGCTGGTCAGCTGGCCTGCAGAGAGCACAAATGAGAAATGTTCATGTTTATTCTATTTGAAGCACAATATTACTTGTTTTGTCTTATCCTTTTAGTGTTATATAAATGCTCCATGTTCTCACAAAACAAAACAAATAAAATCACTGAACTGCAAGTAGTAGCACTTCAGGACTCTTCAGTACAGAACTGAACTCCAGTAGAGTGCTTCAAGGAAAAACCCAAACCCAAAAAATGATGACTAGGCTACTCATGCTGTGGACTCAGAACATGAAGTCTGTTTTTCAATATCACTTTGCTAGCTGCATTCTGATGTCTAGTCCCTGCTGTGCATAAAGGCTGGTTTCTTTTTGTCATAGGGAGCATTCATAGAGAAATGTCTCTTCCATCCAGCCCTATTTTTAGTTTATAGGGAATCTGTACTTTGGAGATCTCTATCTCAATGTCAGATCTAACTAATCTGTTTTCTTCCTATCCAGTAGGATTATTAGACAGGCAAAGAACACAATAATGGCACATTTGTGTGAGACCAATTTTCTGAGAAAAGCAGCTTAAAAAAAAAAAAAAGCAGAGCTCACCAATTTCTTTAGGTACACTTTCAATTGAGTTGCGGGATAGATCCAGAACAACAAGGCTGTGAAATCTTCCAACAAACTGAGGAATTTTCTGCAAACTAGTTCTGTGAAGCTGCCATTCCTGGAGATGGATTAGTTTCAATAAGCATGAAGGTAATGTCTATGACAAGAAACATGAACCAGAAGAAATTCAGCTTAGTATGCAAGAATATGGGTTGAGGCAGAAATTTTACTTGAAACACTAACAGTCTGTCCTTCTTCTTAAGAGATGCTGTAACATGTAGGTTACAAAATGTATCCTGATAACTGTTTCCTAAAATATGCTAAAAAAAAGCAAGCATCACTGATACTATTTTAATATCACACATATTAGGAAAAGGTTTATATTTTATAAAGGTTTACATCAATATATCAGGAAAAGTTTCTTCCCCCAGGGGGTGGTTGGGCAGTGGAACAGGCTCCCCAGGGCAGTGGTCACAGCACCAGCCTGACAGAGTCCAGGAAGCATTTGGACAGTGCTCTCAGGCACAGGGTGTGACTCTTGGAGATAGTGCTGTGCAGAGCCAGGAGTTGGACTCTGTGAACTCAGCATATTCCATGATTCCATGATCCTGAAGTGAACATCAGTGTGGGTTGTCATTCTGAACACAGATTTAACCTGCCCACTTTTGGGTCCCCGGATTTAGATGCCTGCACTTCTCCCATTGACAAGTTTCAGCCTTGTTTCTGTTTGTTTGTTCCTCTCTTTTTAAAAAAAAATTCAATATAACTGTAGTTATAAATATAAATTATGGAATATAAACTGCTCTAAACAGATTTTTGCACATAAAGGGAGATCTAAATTCTATTTCCTTTTCTGTCAATAAAAAGAGTGAGCAGCTGAGTGCAGAACAGCTCAGGGATAAAAAACCTACAATGTCTGTATGCAAAGAGTTCTGAACAAGGACCACTGGCCTGCAGAACACCAGAGTATGGCTGGGTCTGGCTGTCATGTTCTCACTGGCCTCAATATGGATTAATTCTCATCACTTTCTAGAGCTGGCCTGTGCGTTTCTGCATGGCTCAGAGCACTGCTGGCCTTCACTCTGCCAGCATTAACAGCACATTACCCCTGTGCATGAGAAACAATAACAGTGTTCTGGGAATCTACAGGCTCATTTTCACTCTTAGGTAGAGAAAATAAACAATAAGAAATATTTTCATGCACCCAAATACAGAGGGTTTTGTATCACCTTGATACATTTCAGTAGTTCTGCTGTGTGAATGTTAAATGAGAATTTACATAATGAAAATCATAATTTGCAGTGTAAATAATTTCTAATGCAGAAAAGCCTTTTGGGTTTTGTTTTTACAGAGTAATGCTTAATATTCAGGACTAAAAAACACCCAGCTTGCTTTTACACTCACAACAGTGTGTCCCAATTCCCTGTTAGCAAAGCACCGTGAGTAGTTAATAGAACAAAAATAGTACCACTTTAAGTGTAAAGTTGTAAATAGTAGTTTTCTAATGCATCAGTCATTCAACCCAAGCAGCATTCATTTCTATCAACACTACCTTCCATTCTTCTTCCTCTATCCTTAAAATTGCTCTTCCACCTTCATTAATAACTTTTTCTTTGAGCTTTGCTAAAGCAGCTCTCTCCTCCCAGACAAGCAGTAGCCTACAAGGGAAAGAAGATCTGCCAGTGGTGCCACAATGAATACAGTCAATAATTACTATCCTATTTCCTGGGCAAAAAATAGACAGTTGCCTTATTGTCAAATAACACTAATTATATCTGGATGCTAAATATACTATCAGTTGGAGAGAAGACAAGCACTTAATGTTCATCTGAGGTAATTTATAGGAATTCTATTTTACAATTCTTCAAATTTACATTCAGAAGGAGGATATAATTCAATTTCAACATGTTGCAGCAGGGCCACAGAACATAAAGTCATGCAGAATTAAGTTCCAAAGCACATTTCAAACCAGTCTCCTAAAATGAAAGCCTTCCATTCCACCACATATAAGTGCAACAAAATAAGGTCAATCAGCTTCTTTTAGCTTGATTTCCAAAGGGGACCTAAACAAGAATTGTGACAACTAGGCTAATTCCCTTTCTTTCTGCTTGTATTCTCTATTAGTAACTTTTGAATTTGTTGTTCCATTTCAAACACATCTGATAAAATAGGAGTTCAAAAACAGAATGCTGTATTTCTTCAAATTTCATAAAATGGCTGGTCAGACAGAAGACCAAGCAAGCCTGTTGATGCCTCAATGGAGACAGAAGTACAACAAATGAAATCTTCACTGGTTAGAATATCTACAGAGCAGAGGATTTTAGTATCTGAGTTCAGGGGATTTAGTCTATACACTAATATTTTTATCACAGACACTAGATAAATTCTAATCACTGGGAATCCTGCTGGAGTAACAACTAAAGAATCAGAGTCTGGATGAATTTGAAGAAACCAATTACAGTCTTCTGAAATGTAACATATGGTCTAGCTCTTCACATACTTAAAGATCTACAATTTACCTACCTTCCTGCAGACCTCTGCCTGAATTCCTTTTCTTTCTGTAATTCTTCATTTATCTTGTGTATTCTCACTTCCCAGAGTGTCTTCACAGCAGTGAATGTTCCCAGGCAAACTGCAGTTTCAGCCATGATCCTTTACATGTTCAGACTGGGTCACAGGAATCTGGCTGAATTTCAGGCTCAGTGCACCACTTCATGTATCAGTTACCAGATGGGGACAGTGATGTGAAAACTAAAATACTGCAATACCCACTTATTATGTTATCAAATTAGTTAATGTAAAGAATTGACAGGATTTTTATCTACTGCTTTCTCTTTAAAAAATAGATAATTGAACCTAGTTAAATTATCTTATAATAAGAAATGGTACTTTTGCAGTCTCTGCATTCTTATTCAGTGAACAACTGCTTCTCTCAGTTCCTTCCAATGGTAGGTTAATTATTAAATGCAGATTGGAGAACTCATTCCCATCCCAGGAAGAAATTAAGCTGTTACCGGCAGTCTAAGGCAGTTCATTCTGATAGCTGCATTCTGGCACCTACCTGATATAAATACTTGTAACTAAAGGAGTTTCACACTTTACAAAACCTGAACTGTTCCTGGAAATCAATTAGTATATTTTATTTGCATTCATTTTCTTCATAGCTTAACTCATTACAATGTATTTTATAGTTAGTAATGCATTATCTTTAGGAAAAGGCTTTTCAATCCTTCTGATTTCTCTTTGAATGTTTGTGTACCCCTACTGAGTATCAGAATTCACATTTAAAATTAAATTCAGTCTAAAGTTTTGAAGTTATCTATCCCTTAGTGAGATAATGAATACATATTGTCCTGAAGAGCAGCAAAAGAGGATACTCATTCATCCTAATCAGGGCATCCCTCTGAAAATCATTCTTATTTTCATTACTGGAGCCAAGATGCTGATACTCAGATAAGCTTGCAGGGCTAAACTTCATGCCTGCAGCAGTGTACTCGGAACACTGATGATCTGAATGCTCCCTTTCTAACTTTTTACTGATACTTGTAGGGGCAAGTAAGAAAAATATCTTACATATGCTTCAAACTAAAAAACAGTAAGGAAAACTTTCTTCCAAACAAGCAGTTAACAACAAAAGAGGAATTTCATGTCTTTTCATACATATATTTCACTACAATAATCGCTGCAGGTCTGTCTTTTAGAACCAATCCTTTCTTTTATATTTTTTCTGTTACAATTTTATGTGGCTTGGATAAGCCACAATTGCTTAGTGACCATTTTTGTGTTCAAACTGTCAGTCATTCTATTTTATGTTCACCATGTCTTTTGCTAACATACTTATTTCTAAAGTCTGATTATACTGAAATCAAGTTAAAATGTGTAGGCAAATAAAATGTAAAACATTAGGATTGCCTCCTGCTGCAAAGACAGCATAAATATCAAATTATAAAGCTTCAATAAAGAAGAATCTGGTTTAATACATTAATATTTATGATTCTTAGCTATTCTCTGTTTGTTAAGGAAAAATGGCAGGATTTGACAAGTGACACAAATGGCAACCCCAGCGTGGCACAGTACAGTCTGGCCTTTGCGTTCCTACAGAGGGATTGGATTTTTTCCTGTAAAGAGAGGACTGTATCCTCTTTCCCTCCCCACATAAATGTGATCACATTTGCTAATTTGAAGGATTAGCTTCTCTTTCAGTGGTCATCAGAGTAACTACCCTTCCCCATCCCCACCCCAGTATGCAACAGTAATGCTACGTATGCATGAGGTTTTTTGCTCCAGTTAGTGGTTACAATTCAAATTGCATTGTTTTTTCAAGATTAAATTTCTACCGAGGTCAAGCGATTAACTAATCTATCATTTCCTGTTGTTTAGAGACATTTTTTGAACTACAAGCCTTTTTAGGTAGAAAACTAGAAATCTTTTTTTATAAATGGTGCAGAAAAAGAGACATTTGTTAATAGTTGTACTACTAAACCCAGTATCACACTGTACAGTCAAACCTACACTTATTTCTCATAAAGCTTACTCTGGGCAACTCTTTTGCTGTGGAAAGCATAATATTCAACAAGTACTGCCTTAGAACCATGAAATATCAAAGGGCCTAAGTATCTGACTATTTTCAGGGGGATTTAATGATATACCATGATTACCATCAGAGAGTTCTTGTTCTTAGATCTTATTATTTGTCAAGAAAATAAAAACCATAATAATCATGCCATCACCACCACAAATTCAGAAGTGAATTCCCAAGTGTGGCTGTAAAACAACTGCAAATTGACTCTCAAGTAATCAGATCCCCCAAAAACTTCGCCTCCAAGCATCAGAAAGAGTTTAACAACAACTTACCTCAATTATTTGGTGTTTTCAAGGATTTTCTGTGACTCATTGCTTTCTGGACAAGAGCGGAGATAAATTATGCATCTTGTCTGTATTAGCAAAGCCATTTAAAACCCTCACTCAGACTCCAATGCAATGTCAGTCTAGTTCTAATTTTAACCTATGCTGAGAATAGAAGGCATCACATGAGGCACTTTTGCAACCCCCCCCAAGCATTTACCACTGTAAAAGTCTTCCCAGTTTGCAGAGTGTGACTGGGCTCCCCTAAATTGGATTCCCTTTAACAGAAGTTAAAAAATTGTTAACAAGTAGAACAAAGGAGTACTTGTTATGCTACACAATGAGTCTGTTTTGAATTAAAAATGACAATTAAAAATAAGAAAGGCTAGTATTGAATTAAAACCAACTGCTTTCTTTAGTAATATTTCTCTGCAAGGTAACTGAGCTTCTAAGTGCTATTAAAAAGCAACATTGACTAAACAGACTAGAAAAAGTACTACTTCACTAAGTATTTTACTCATTACTTTTGCCCATGCTGAAGAATTCTCTTGCTGAAGAATTTTAGTGCAAATTATCAAAGTCCAGAGAGAAAAGTAATCTTCACCAGGATGTGCAGAGGGGTTATTACTCACCCCTTTTCATGCTTCCAATCATGAAACATATTTAATATTCTATTTCTTCAAACAGCCCTTGGAGAAGATAAAAGGAGAACAAGTCTGGGAGAATCCTTCAATCAAACGGGAAGAGAGAGAGAACAGTAATCACAGGTCATTATTTGAGGCAGAAGCCATAAAACTGGATTGTTCTAACCAATTGCACTGGAGTATAAAATGTGAAGATGAAATTTTAAAAGTATCATTAATTTGGTTGTAACTCTACCACACAGAACTCTATAACAAAAAAAACCCCAGCCCTCTCCAGGACACAACCAACTAGATACGTGAACACCAAAACCTACTGAAAAAGACATTAAGTACTTTATCTTTCAATCCTCTCCTTGTGTAAGTAAAATTATTCTATCTTAAATATTTCAAAGTAATTTTATTGCTTTCTTTCATACACTTATATTTCCTCAATTTTCTTCCTCATTGGTAATCAGATTAAAAAATATCCTAAGCCTTTAGACTAAGCCCTTACCACAGCAATGTATTTGTAAAAGTAGACATTAGGCTGTGTTCTTTTGGTAGCCTTGAGTACAGTATGTATTTTAAGGTAAGAAGAAAGATTTTGAGTCACCTGTACAGGATTGCCTGCATAAAATTCACAAATAAAAACAATATTACTACAATTCTTTGTGGCTTTATATTTTTTATTAGGAATAAATAAGTCTGATAAAAATGAAATAGGTGATAAGCATGATATATTAGTCAAACTTTGCAAGAAATGACCTTTATATAAAAGACCCTTATACCACAATAGAAATATTAATAGCACCTTACATGGATGCTCCACACTCCCCCTCCTGCATTACCAGCTTTCCTCTTATTCAGTCTCAGCATCGTGGATAGCAGGGATTCTACCTCTGGTAGCCTTTCTCACATCTTCACAGCTAAATGCAATAGACAGCTTTGGTCTACAATTTTGGAGAATGCGCCTGTTTTTCCTATATCTAAAAAAAGGAGAAAATTTTGTGCATTACAAATTCATTTTTAAGGCTGTGTAACTGTCTCGTGTCTGCGTGAAACTTATGTGCCTAGAAGATATTTATATCCAACAGTTTTCTTCATATCTCTCATTAATTCACCAGTGCAATCCTCATGATCTGTTTAGTTTACCTTAAAGGCACATAACAGTTTTCTGTTCTAAAGGCATTAACTTGAACCTATTCATTATGTGCCTCATATCTGAGTTTAAGAAGTCCTTATCTCACACAGTATTTTTAATGTCCATTCTTTGTTGAATCTGATTAATCTGTCAAATTATAGTATCAATATGAATATCAATAACACAATGCAAGCTTTTAGACCATGATCAGCTTACTGTGAGGCTTACCTAATGACAAAATAATAAAACAAGATCCTTCTTTTTTTATTTTGTTTTCTCTTTCTTTCTCATTTGTTTTTAACAGACAGATGCTTTCTATAAGAAACAAAAATAACTGGAAAGCATTAAGGACTGAAACTACTTTCAGCCTTTAAAAATACAGGATATTCTACAGAGTATTAAGGCCTTGACAGTTATCAATCAGTGTTGTCAGTAAGCACTTGAATAATTATGGCCTCCTCATTTATAGTTTGATAAAGAGTACCTGTGCAAGTACTTGCCAGGAAAAAGTGGACTAGCAAAAGACTTAAGAGGTTTACTCAGTTAAACAACAAAAAGCTCTCTGGACATCTTACAGCAGAAGCATTAAAGGCGTTTTATTTGTATATGATTTTTGCATAATCCCTTCTGGGAATTTATATATTGTTAAAATAAATGTACGTGTCCAAAATGGAAGAACTATGGGTGTTCCCCTCCAAAATTCCCCTTCAGATTATAAATACTGCAGGTGTAGAGCAGTGGCACTCAGTCACACCAGCCTGACAATCATACTTACTATAAAAGGCAAAATAAAGACATTCCACCACCATATTCAGAAGTTGTGACCTATTCAGTTTGACAGTCTGCTGTAGAATAAATTACAGCAATACTAATTAAAAAAAGTAACAACTAATTGAGACTGATACCAGCTGTTGAGAACTTTTAACCACATAACATTATTATATAATGCACGTAGCAAAGGGCACATGTTAGCAGAGACAGCTTTTATAACTATTCAGTCTAATCCACAGAATTTGAAGGCAGATTCTAGCCATGATTTCCTTTATTTAAGGTCCAGCAGCATCGAAGCAGGGTTCTCCAAGTAAGATTTCCACAAGTTAGAAAACCGGGCCATTGTAGCTCCATCAATGATGCGATGATCAGCTGACCAACTCACATTCATTATTTGTGCTTTAAATACTTCACCTTTGCCATTAAACCGAGGAAGAACCTAAAAATCAGAGGAAGGACAAAACCAGAAATATTAAATACTTCCATTAGCAAATCTGTATTTTTTTGTTCTTGTTAATTGTTGATCTAAATTTAAACATTTTGCTGAATTAGACAGACAGCAGTAGCACCATGCTAAAAACCAAGACCTATCCATTACTGTTTGTTCTGTGCATTAGAATATATTGCAAGCCTGCATAATAAACAGTCATAGCCTGTTTCCACCATAATGGAAATACTAAATAGTAACAGCCTTTCCTGACTCAAAAGTTTCTTCCTGAATAGTTTATTGCACTGTTAGTTCTCAAAGTGGTAGTTTCCTAAAAGCATCTCTAAAAAAATGCTCAGAGGAAGCACATAGAAGAAGTAATTTCAGTCAATACTAATTTCATTTACAGCATTGAGCTTAAATGTTTATATTAAAGAATTAAAGCCTGAAATTCAGAAAATAGAAAACTGTCGTCACATTCAAAATTCTGTACGGATTCAGCTATCTAGGTCATGAAATTAAACTTCATTTTCAGAATACCTTTCAAGTTTTTTCCCTGATGATAGCAAAATTGCTATTGCCATGCTGCAAAACTTGTAAAACTATATGTACATTGTTTCTTAGTAACTAGACGGCTAAACATAGATGTGAGTGAAATATAACAAGATTCTAGAAAATAAACATGAACCTTTGGCATAGCAGACTTCTAATTAAACATTTGGTGTCTGCATAGTCATCTAGAAACACCACAAACTTTTCAGTCATGACCTATGCAGTTTCTCTGCAACAAAGGGAGACTCCACATTCCATTTTCACGACCTTAGCTAACATTCCCATCACTGAGATAAAGTTAATATACCTGTATCTTTCCAAGTGCTCCAATAGCTACTTCAGGAGGTAGTATCACTGGTTTGGCATAAGTGCCACCAATCTAGAAAAGAAATAGGTGGGGATATTATATAACAAAATTTTTTTAAGCAGACTGCCTTTTGAATTAATTGCTACAGTTTTTGCTCTTTGCATATTAAACTTCAGCAGAGCTTGCATTTCAGAAGCAGATATCAGATGTAGCTCTCATTTTTCCTGTACTTACTGTGCCAATATTTGAAAGGGTGAATGTTCCCCCAGTGAGGTCACTTGTTCCCAGCTGGCCTGCAGAGCCCAAGGACTGTAGGCGATTTAATTCCACAGCAATGTCAAACACACTGCAGACCTGAACATTTTTCACGTTTGGGACAATTAAACCTTGCTCTGTGTCCATTGCAACTCCAATGTTGTGTGAAGCCTGCAACAAGTGTCATTAACCAGACATTAATATAAACTGTCAACAGAAGATGTATCTTACATAAAAAGACAGTTAAATGAAATTTTCCTTATTTATCTTTTTAACCTGAAAGTGCTGTATTTAGTAAGCAACACCTGCATACAACTTTGAGGAGAGAAAAAAGGATGTAATTTTTTTAATATTAGCCTCACATCTGCAAACTGTAAATTGATGCTGACAATTTCACCTTCAAAGAATACAAAGTCCTGGAATCAATTTCACACTGAAAACGTTGCACTTTAGGATGATCATATGTGTAACAAAACATACATAGCAGATTTTAAGGAAAACACTAAAATAACAAAAAAAAAAAAAAGAACTGAGTTGCTTTTTATTTCTTGGAAGGAATATAAGGATTCTGAGAGATATTTATAAAACAGCACAAAAAGATTTGTCCTGCAAGGAGCAAATACACATCACTTAAGAAAATAGATATTGCCTCCCAGAAGTATCAATCCAGCAGCTTGTATGAAAGTGATAAAACTTTTATCAAGACTGTAGTTTAATATATAAGGGTTGAGTGTTGGAACAGTAGAACCCCTGTGCCATTACTTAAAAACTGTTGTATTAGATTTGAAATGTTCTCATTTTAAAAGCTTGGCCCATATTCGGGTGAAAAATAGGGAATCAATATATCAATATGCATTTTTGAGGCAAGTCTGAATAACAAAGTGACTCTTATCTAAAAACTACTGAAATAAGACCAATAATAAATCAAATCTAGATCTCAAAATCTGAACACACAAATAATTTTCCTGCACAACACCATAATTTGGGTTCTTGTAATTAGCTCAGGCATGCTGAAAAGCCCCTGTTAGACATTACTTTACACTTTCTGCTCACAACATTTATCCATAGTTTACAAACCTTGTATGTGACATTTTGACAATTCTCATCCAAAGAAGCGTTAAGAATGGGATACTGCAACAATCCCAGAGAGGCTGCCTGGTTAAATACAACAAAAGGAAACAAAATAGAGTTTTATATTTTATAACCAGAGAGCTCCATGGGAAAGAAGTAATGGTGGGAGAAAATTTAGATTAATAACAATATGGAATGAGAGTTCAGGTAGCACTCTGAGTGCAATAGCATTACGAGAAGTTTCAGACTATGCTGTGCATTCACTGCACAGCTCAGGCAGTGCATCAGCCTTCAGTGAGGCCAACAGCTGGAAACGGAACCACGGCAACTAAATAAGTGCAACTGCCTGCTCTTCTGAACAAGAGAAGGGACAACAGTGAGTGACCTAAGGGATTCACCAGCAACACAAAGATTATAATAATAACATCAACAACAACGATGATGCATTTCATATGAGGTTCATTTCAAAGGAGCTCAAAAAATAGTGACAATTTCAAAAATTTGTTTTGTGCAATGCAAACACCTAGTGATGCTTACCTCCATATGAAATGAGGCTGAAGGCACTCTATCCTTTCCCATTAATACTTCAAAAGATTTCAATGATATTGCATAATCCTAGCTGCAATTCCAACTGTAAATTGATAAGTGGCTCAATAAACAAAAAACAAGTTTTAAGTTTTCTTGTGATCTACCATAACTCAGATGATAGAGAGGTGCTCCAAATTTACAAGAATCTTTGAATAGATTTTGGCAAAAGCTGTGTAAGAACTCCCTACAGGACTCTGCTGCATGCCTCACCTTTATGAAGAAAGGCATAAAGGAAAGTTTAACTCCACGGAGTTCAGCTAGAGGTTTCAGCTCTTCTCGCAACTGAACAAGTTGAGTCAAATCAATCTCATCACAATAACCAAAGTGGGGGATCTTCAGGGCTGCACTCATAGTCTTTACCATGGCCTTCTGAAAACCTGGAAAATATTCATTGTCTTCTTAAACCAACAAAAGGAGCTTCTGTGAAGTTATGGTGAAATTTCATCTGTTTCCATTAAACAAATTACACAGCTTACAAAAACCAAACCAAAGCCAAACCATAACCAAAAAAGAACAGGGTAAAGAGCACTTATTGAGTTATTCAGTTCACAGAACTCAATTTTGATGACTGTAACACTTCAGACTATATTACTGCATCTCTCTCCTATGTATGCATGAATTTGAAATTGAATCATGATAATCTGCATTACTCTTTCCAACCTCTCCAAATAAACACTGCTTGAAGGGAAAACAAAAAACTTTAATCTTTCCCTTTTAATGTGATTTTTTGTTACCTTAGTGTCTTTCATGGCACTGTTCTCCTGAGCAAGTGTGAATGCTATTCACATAATACTGCAGTATGCTATTATTAAGCACTGATAAACCCCTAAATTCACTGCAGTTTGCCACTAATTGCATAATGATTCCTACTGTGACAAATCCATATTTCAGTACTCCTGTTTCAGCACACATTTGAAGAAATGAGAAAGTGCAATTTGCAGCCCAACTCCATCCAACCAAAACACGAACAAATATTTCATAAAATAATTTCAGTGGAGATGCTTCTTACAGAGAATGTTTTCCTAAATGCTCACATGCAAAACAATAACATGAAACACTCCCATCAAAAGGAATCAGCTTTTCACAGAGCAACATTTACTGGTAGCCTACTGTGACCATGGTCTCAAGACTTTGTATTTCATGATTTACCTGTTACAGGTTCAGTTTTATCTTTTCCTGAAAATGCAATGGGTCTGGAAACAGGTATAGGGATTTTGTGTGCTTTGTCCTTTGGAGCAGCTGGCACAGTCTCTGTTTTCCGCGGGGGTGGGACAATTTCAGCCTTCGGTGATGGAGGCAAAATAGCTCCTGTTTGTTTGGCCAAGTAGTTGAGTATATCTTCTTTAAGGATTCTGTTGTCTTTCCCTGTCCCAACAACTTCACTCAATTTAATCTGAAAAGTACATAACAAGCTGTGACACTTTAGTTTTACAGCACTATAAAAATATCTTATATTGTGAGCAAAGGTTAAAACTACTCCCATTTCCAATCCAACATATTTGCAGTTTTCTTTCCCTTTCT
Organism: Machaerirhynchus nigripectus; assembly: GCA_013397975.1. Taxonomy (NCBI): domain Eukaryota; kingdom Metazoa; phylum Chordata; class Aves; order Passeriformes; family Dicruridae; genus Machaerirhynchus; species Machaerirhynchus nigripectus. Next base: position 3,031,562 of record VZRQ01009416.1, on the reverse strand, counting down.
GTAATTTATTAGGTATTCAACACTTTTCAAATCATCCAAAAGTCCCACTAGTCCCACTATGTTTGATTGCATACTTCAAGGAGGAACTAAGAATACTGTTAACCTCTTAATTACCTCACAGGATCAATTGTGAAATATTCTTTTGAGTTAATTCTCTCCTAAAAATGCACCATAAGCTTTCAAAACCAATGGAATATTCATAGGGAAAAAAGGCATTAGAAAGGTGAGTAAAACATCACCTAGTATATCCTCTGCTCATCTAAAAAACAAAACAAGGTATTTTTTTTATTTTTCCCTCCTTCTTTCTCTGTAGAGATTCTCAGGAATCTCCTCTGACAGTTTCTTATTTTCAATTCTAGAAAGGTCTTCTCAATCTTCAGCTTAAAGCCTCCCAGCTGTGTTTTAAGCTCAGTAATTCTTTTTCTATCCACCATAATAATCAGAAAACACAATCCTCTTCATTTTTACAAATTTTCACACATTTAAAATGTATTTGAAAACAAGTGTTTCATTTAGATCAGTGTTCTTCTAGTCAGTCAAACTGCCATATAAAAGCTGGGTAAAATGCTGCAGGACCTTATTCAGCAAACCTACATTGTTCTCCATGGCCAGGCGACGAACTGCAGGGGTTGCTAATGTTTTGTGACCTTTTATCTCTTGGTGAGTGTGCTCTTCATGAGACATAGGAGGTGTTTCAACAACATCTTCTTCTGGAGCTACACCTGCAAACAAGATGTAAAAAATTAACTTTTCTACATTAAAAGCATATCTTAAATTCCCAACTCAACCATTCTGTGATTCTGTGACAGCTGAAGTTTTTACGATTTACTTTGAGTTAATGTGGATGGGAACACAGCTTGCTAAAGGCTGCTGCTTAAGCTAAATATTCAATAGGAAATGTCTAGGAGATTTTAAACTCTAATATGACAACTTTCTCTACTCAAATTTCTTGACTTTATTAAGGGGAAAAAAAATCTTTTAAGATTTTCAGGAGGAAAAAGTAAGCTTTTCTGACACTAATTGATGACAACAAACATAAAATATGCAAGGAAAAGATCAGCTTACAATACCTTTCGAAGCATCAATTTCAATGTCCACTAGTGGTTTTCCAACAAAAGCAATATCATCTATGCTGTAATGGAGTTTTCTAATGACGCCATCGTAACGGCTGGTGATAGTAACAGAGGCTTTATCGCTCTGTACCTCACAGATGCTGTCAAACTGAGACACGCTGTCACCTTCCTTTATGTACCTAGGAGGCAACACACAGGCTACTGTGAAACAGTCACTGTAAAAATCTGTTCTGCATATTCCTTTGCTAAGTCCAGTAATATACATCCCCACAACATGGAAATGCATTCCAGATGAGAAGAAAAATTCTAGATACTGCATATGTTTGCTACATGCATTATGCCTGACTGCTGCAGAACCCTTTGCTGGGTGAAATGACACAATGATTATTAATAACATTATATACATATTACATTTACTTTAGTAAAGCAGAGCTGTCCTGCCAGATTATAAAGCATCTTAAAATAAGAATGAGCCCAGCCTAATGCAAATGCAAGGAAGTTCTTAGTTTCAGATTGTCAGTAGTATATGATCGATCTCAGAAAAGAGATGAATGGTGGGGAACACTGTCTTCCATGCAAAGAGAGGTATCTATACAATGAACGAGGCCTTTGAGCACTGCCTTCCTTCACTGCACACTTTGATTTTGTTTAATCCATTCATCACTGGCTTTTTACAAACAATTTGAAAGTTCAAATCTTTTACTAAAAGCAATAGAGAAGGATTATAGGATAAAATTATGTGGATTCTCTAGACTAGTCATTTGTTTCTAAAGCTCAGTCTAAGTAAACTTAATGAAAGGCAGGCCTCCTGAACTCACAAACATTAATCACTAAAGGAAAAGCCTATATACAGGTGCATCTCATTCCTTCCACTTTTTCCACTCACAAATATACCAGACTGTAAATGAACAAAATGTAAAGCTCAGTATGTACAGGGTTTTAAAATGTGGAAAATGAAACCTGAAAAACTTCACTAGTAACCCAGAAAATATTCTCAGATAACGAACTGATAAAACAGCTACAGCTGCTAAACTACATGCTGATTTCTTAGTGCATTTCCAGGAAAGCAGAGCTTACCATTCTTTTACAGTCACCTCCGTAATTCCTTCTCCAATGTCAGAAAGCTTAAACTGGACAATTTGGCCACATGAAACTTGAAACAGAGAATAGGAAAATACAGTATGCTTAACATTAAATACAAGATATCAGGCAGAAAAATCTGAATTCATCAGAAATAGTCTACATACCAGCCATATGCAAACCTCTAACATAACACTTATAAAACAGCAAATTAAAATAAATTATTTTATTGTGAAAAGGATTACCAGCAGATGTTCTGAATAATCGCTGTTGATGACTAAACTTGAGGGCAGATTTGTCAAACACGCAGACATATTTTGATTTTATAAAGCGAATGCTGCTGCACGATCTAACGCGATGAAAGCAAACCTGGGGAGAAAAGTCTCAAGGGTTAATACAATGGACAGAGGATGCAGAGCTCATTTAATATTCCTGATGTAACAGTAATACTGAAATAGTTTCATTCTAGTCTATACAAGAGAAGTTCTTATGGAAACACAATTACACTGAATACATTCTTGAATATACAACAACCTTTACATTAGCCAAAGCTTTGCCATGTCTTTAACTTCTTTCACTAACACAACACATGGGGAGATCAAAGTCACAGTGACATAACCAATTAACAAAAATCACGACAGGATTTGCTGAGTGATTCACTGCTATTGTTTCTCTCAGGAATTAGCTTAATCAGGACAGGCACACAAAAAGCACACATACTATCAACTACATCAGCCATCTCAAATATTCCTATCCAGGATGAATGCTGGAAGGTTTCCCTAGACTGCAGGGAAAACCAGCATATTTTCCTTCATCAGTTCTTACTCCCATCAGAGGTGGATCAGAAGTACTAATCAGAAAGCAAATTCACACTAGAGGGCACAGAGAGTTGCCCTTTCATTTTTGATCCTATATAGGAGGCAATCATTTTCAAGTAAACATCATCTCAAATCAGCTTCAATGATATTTTGTAAGAACTGGGCTTAAGACGGTTTCCTTTTATGGTTACAATTATATTTATCCAGAAATCAATTTAAAAGCATCTACAGAATTTTCTGAAAGATTCTTCAGACAAAACTTTATGCTTTAAAGCATCATGTAATCACTGATGATTGTGATCAAAAGCAGAGCTGGTAGCACTTCCATTGACATAAACAGGTATTTTATTAATCTCAACACAAGTTAGTTCAGACGCGTTCTTAGCTAGTAAAATTTATTAAATTTAACGTAATTCTGGTGTTATGTTGTCTTAAGAGAGCTGTAAAATTTATAAAAATAACAATTTCTCTGTAGATACTATCTCTAACTAATTTAGAGATACAAAAAAGATTCAGGTGCTACAATGTACCTCAAGTAGCTCAAAACTGTAAAATTTAGAAATTATCTTCTTAGAGGAGCCAGAAAGCAGCACACCTGCATGGGAAAGTTCATTTTAACTTCTTGTTTAAAAAATCCTTTCAGTAATTACAGACATATGAAAATTCCTGTTTCCCTCCCCACACCCCAAACTGATCAACTGTCTGCTATCACATTTCATTCTTTCCAAAGCACATTATTCAGCAGGCCATACAATTCTGAACTGATAATGTACTAATTTTCTGTATTATTTAACCTAGCACTGCAAGTTATATTTAATATCACCTTTCTTCAAGGAACAAACATTTATACAACACAATCTATCACAATGGACACAACAAAGTTACATCATGAGTTACCTTTCGGTTGCCTGCTACTAAGATCATACCTACTGATTTAGAATGAGTATTTTTCTAATTCCTATAACAAGCAAACAGAAAATCTTGTCATTGGTCCTCCAAACAACTTTCCATATTCAACAATCAGGTAACATGGCAACTTTAAGCTATGAAAAACCATATTTTAGGAATACACTAAAAGTTCTCATTAAATTACAGAACTGGTATATAACATACATCTTCACAATCCTATTTTCTCCTATTTGTTATTCTGGGTTTCTCCCCACTTGAAGGGTACATGTTTACATAAAAATGTTACTGAAAAAATTGCTCAACTAGACCTTTTTGTCACAAACTTGAAAAACCCCTCTTTTCTCTTTATATGACCCTAAATGGAAAACATTCAGTATTTACCTGTGAAGATGATCACAAGGAGGACATCAAATCTCTGAACTATTTCTAAATGTGAAGTTTCACAAAGATTTCCATGTGTTTTTAACCTTTGGTTACCAATGCAGGTAGTGAATTAGTAATGTCACTGCCAAAAAAAGAGACTGGTGTTGTTACAGAAGAGTTACCATGCTGCTTCATAGTATATCTGTAGGAATGATTCAAAACTACTGCATTTTTAAAAACTAAATCTTTCTGGTTGTCAGTTTTGCACATCCTCTACCAAAAAGTTGGTGTGATAGTATGTTAAAGTAATAATACAGTACACCATCTCTTCACAGAACAGTGTTCCTTACTAACAAGGAAAAAAATAAAATCCATTAAACAAAGAGACTTTGCTCACAATTTCAGCATTTAATCACCATAATACTGGTGTAATGCTAAATAAGGAAATAAAAATGGCACATAAAAGACACATTAGCTCTAATATCCATAGCATACCCATCTACATATTCTGATGTCTGGAAAGATCTATCAATAAACCCCAAACATAACTGCTCGTACTGAGTAATGTCACTATGATTACACTACACAGCAATTTAAAGGCAATAATGCCACAGCAAGGTAACACCTTTCCTGTGCAAGTCTTCGGTGTGCAGAGTGACTTTGGCAAAAAGGGACTGAGGCCCCACTCAGTCCCTTGCTGGGACTGAGGCCCCACCAGCCTGGCTGACAGAGCTGAGGTTTGACCCGAGCCAACAGGGGAGCTGAGTGCACTCTGGGGGAGAACTGTCTTGCTCCTCAGGTTCAACTTTGGTTTTCCAACTTTTGGTGTTTCCTTAAAAACAAGCCAACTCTGGTTTTCTAAACTACCACTGATCCTGAAAATGTATGCTGGCCTCAGAACAAAATATTTTTAAGCAGCCTGCAGAGAACTGATTACCTGATGGAGTAACACTAAATTTCCAAGTCAAATTGAACAGTTCATGCCCACAGGCAATGACTTTGCATTAAAGGATACTGCCCTGCTGAACTCTCTTGACTTCTGTCCCACTGAGTCACTTTAATGAACATTTCCTCACATTGGATCTAATTTGCATACATATCCTATATTTTCACTTATATAGTTACCTATATACTAGAGCAACATCCCTCTTAACATGTTTTAGTCCTTATCTAAATACCTGGCACATGTCCCAGTGTCCAGGTAACTGCCATTTCCCTACCACTTAACACAAAGGCCCCCTGGCTCAGATTCAAAACGTGCTTGCAGGAAACACACACTATAAGCCAATTCTATAGTTCAGCATGCACAGAGATAAGATGGATAAGATGAGCATTCTCATCTTATCAGAATCTCCCTCTGGATTTAAGAGTAGATGGTTAGAAATAAAACTAAAGTGTTCTTTTCAATGCTCCTAATTAGCAAAATTATTTATAAATACTTATAAGTTACTAGCTTAAAACTAGATTACTGAAGTACAATTTAAGCACTCTTCATCATTATGCTTTAAAATTACAATATGAATAATTAAAAGAGAAAAAATAATAGAAACTGGAACTGATCCTTAATTTTGTTTCTAAATTTCAAAAGCTGTTTCTTCTCTGACATCACACAAAACAGGAGTGACATAATTGGAAGCCTACACTCTTCATAACAGCAAAAAGACTATAATACAAGAAGACAAGGAAGCATGAACTAAGCCCATGTTCATGAGACTGTAAGTATCCTAAAAGGCAATCAAGTAGATTCACTTCTTATGGTAAGGTATCTCAACTACTTTTTAAGTATCAAGGCTCTTGGAATTCGAAGAAATCCGCTTCCCTTTTTTGTACGTGTAGCCACACCGTCTCCGTGCAGATGCGGTATGCAAAGGGAGCTGATGCGTGGGCGGAGAAGCGGTGATGGCAGAGCAACGTACGGGAAAAGCAATAATGGGATGACTGAGAAATAACAGAAGAGGAGGATGTCACTGGCTTATTACAGAAAGGCACAAGTTTCTTTCGCAGGGAGCATGGGCAAGGGCAGGGCACTCCGGGGCTGCGCGGAGCGGAGGATATCAGTTCTGGGGGTCCCCGTGCAGCACGGGGCGGGCGGTCCCAGGCACGGCCGGGGACTCGGTCACCTGCGCGGAGCACGGGGAGCGCACAGCGGGGAGGGGAGCTGAGGCGCTGCCCGCCCCCGGGCACTGCCGAGGCGGCAGGTCCGCGAGCGCGTCGTGTTTGCAGAGGCGCGGAGCTCGCTGTCTGCCCGCCGGACGGCAGCAACAGGACCCGGGGATGCCGCGCGTTATCCCTCCCCTCCCGACCGGCCGGGAGCGCCGCCGCCCGCGGGGTCCCCGCTCCCCTTACCAGGCGCCCCGCGGCTCGACAGCTGCTCCTCAGCGCGGTCACGGCCGCCATCTTACCCCGGGCAGAGCGGCCCCGCACACACCCCCGGCACAGCCAACCGGCGGCGGCCGCGCCGGCACAGCCAACCAGGAGCGGGCGGGGGCCGCGGCCCGGGCGGGCGGCGCTCGGGGCCCACACACGCCCACGGGAGGGACCGGGAGAGCTTCCTCTATGCGGGGGCTCCCGGAGCAGAGCTGCTGGTGGCGGTGCAGGGCATGCGGCTTTCCCGAGCCGCAGCAGCGGGAAGGGCAGCGCGAAGGGCCCGGACGTTCCCGATGCACGTGTAATAAAGTCCCGAGCGCGCCTGCCAGACCAACACGCCCGTGTCTGTGGTTCTACCTGAAAGGAGGTTGTAGACAGGTGGGGGTCGACCTCTTCTCCCAGGTGACGAGCGACAGGACAGAGCCTTAAGACGTGCCAGGGGAGGTTTACGTTGAACATTAGGAAGAATCTCTTCACAGAAAGGGTGATTAGACATTGGAACGGGCTGCCCAGGGAGGTGGTGGAGATACCAACTCTGGAGGTGTTTAAGGAAAAGACTGGACGTGGTACTTAGTGCCATGGTCTGGCTGACATGGTGGTTTTCCCTTATAGGCTGGACTTGATAATCTCAGGGGTCTTTTACAACCTAATTCATTCTGCGATTCTGAGGAAAAGTCGCTTGTAACGAGGAGGGCAGCAGTCCGGCCGTTCTCCTCCG
>VZRQ01009416.1:2953232-3024208 GCA_013397975.1 Machaerirhynchus nigripectus | reverse complement strand
ACGAGGAGGGCAGCAGTCCGGCCTTTCTCCTCCGGTGGCAGCGCTGTGCCCATGGCTCTGACTTCCCAGGTGCCGCGGTTGTCACCGCTCCGGCCCTCAGCACAGGGGAAAGGCATTGCCTCCGGCGGGACGCCGGGACGCGGTCAGTACCGCGGGGACAAGGGAGCTTCCCCCCGCCCGCTGCCTGGGTGCCGGGGCCCGCCGGCTGCTCCTCCCCGCGGCGGTGCCGCCCCGGCCAACCCCCGGCGGGCGGGCGGGGAGGCGCCTCCGCTCTGCGCCTGCCCGGCACCACAGCCCTTCCCCAGCACCGGCACCGGAGCATCCCGGGCGCGCTTCCGTCGTCAAGCACTCCTGGCCCCGGGGCTGCTTCGCCGAGGGCTCGCTGTGTTTAGGGCCCCGCCGGCATCCCACCGACGCGGCCTCTGCGGGAGACACCGCTTACCGCCAGCCATGGACGGGGACAGGGTGGAGATAGACGGCGGGATCATGGAGGGGGTGAGCGCCAGCGGGCCGCGGCTTACCTGGCCCCGAGCAGCGGTGAGGGCTGGCCGGGTGGGCGGGAAGTGCCGTAGCGCCTGACGAGCGCCGTTTCTCCGTGCAGGGCGGGCAGATCCTGCGGGTGTCCACGGCGCTGAGCTGCCTGCTGGGGCTGCCGCTGCGGGTGCGCCGGATCCGCGCCGGGCGGAGCCAGCCCGGCCTCAGGTGAGACCCTCCCCGGGCGGTCCCGGGGCGTTCAGCCCGTCACTTACGGTGTGTGGGGCCCTCCCGGGCCGGGCACGGCCGCGCAAGGCCTCGGCTTCTCTCGTCTGAAACGCTTCTGTTTCCACTGTTTTAAAAGAGCCTTTTATCCCGTCCGTGGCTCACCAAGAATGAGGGGGAACGCTGAATGAGGGGCATGAACAGGGCTGGGTTCCTTCGCCGGTGCCCTCAGCGGCTCCCGCCTCGGGCTGCAGCCGGGGCAGGTGGGGGCGCGGCCCGGCCGCCGCCTCGGAAGTGCTCCCAAAGGTGCTAAGCGGAACACGGTTTGAAACACGGAACACAGTCACGTAATGCCTGGGCAAAACATGGCTTACCGAGCGTACCGTGCTAAGAACAGTTAGTGCACATCCTAGTGTTGCTACAGTTAGTGTATTTCCAGTGTTAAGAACAGTTAGTGTTTTTCCTATTTAAATGCCCCTAACAAATGGAAACAAGAACAAGGCAGGTACATAGCCAACCTGTTAACTCTTGTAGCACTGCAACCGGTTCTGGCTCAGCCAGTATCACCATCATTATCCCACTGCATGTCTGTCCAAGCATTTATCACATTAGGGCAAGAGACTGCTCCTGCATCTCATCTATCTGTCTGGACCCATTCTAGTGGAAAAGATACTAGTATCCTGCATATTCCAGAATGGCCTGAATGCTGCTCCTTTGGCTCCTGTGAACTCAGGAGAAGTACTGTAGCAACCAGAGTGAATTTCTGATCCTCATCTGATCTGAAATTCGCAATTGTAGTTTTTCTTAGTTGGTGTTTAGTGGTTCTTTTAATGTAACATGAGCATGTAGTCTACTTGCGTGTATCTTTAACTTTGTATTGTCACTAAGACCTCAGCATCTGTCTGGGTTGGAGATCATTCGAGATCTGTGTGATGGGAAGCTGAATGGTGGAGAAATTGGCTCAACAGAAATAACCTTCACTCCTGGGAAGATCAAAGGTGGAACCCACATAGCAGATACAAAAACAGCAGGGTATGTCTTTGTACACAGCTTCTGATAACTTTAAAATTATCATAATAGACTGGGGGGGGAGGGGAAAGAATGTTTATGCTTTGGTTATGACCCAGGATGTGTGCTGTCTGAGCCAGAGTTCTGTGACCAAATAACCTGTAGCATAGGCAGGATATGCCTGAAGTACATGCCAAGTACATGCAAATTTTAAAAGTATGATTGATATGAAAGCTGAACGCTTGGTTCATGTTAGGCAAAAAGCAGCTGCCCATGAATTTAAAACTTTAGGTGTTATTTTCTCACATTACTATGTTACATATCAGACTAAATGCATTAAATTAGATAAGTATCTCACATCCATGAGGTCTGAAATAATCACCATATAATAAGGTAAATTTTGACATTTTATTTACATTCATAGTGGTGCAGTGTGTCATACTAATCTTTTGGAACTGGCAACATACTCCATCCGTAGTTCTTTATATCTGTTTCCTCTATATTTCTCTGTTGGGTCCTTTGTTCTTGGAATGTGTTGCAAAACTGAGCGAGTGGGTTTAGCTATGGAAGGCTGGTGTTGTTTGGAACAGTTATTTGGAAGCATAACCCAGAGCAGGCATAAGTTAAAGTTTTCTTTAAGTTAAGAAATTTTTTTCTGAGCTGGAGTAGTATCAACAATGAAGCTGATGCCTTTTACTCAACACAGAAAGGCTTGAGTAAGCCACAATACAGCAGAATTGCTAATGAAGCACAAGAAAAAGGAGACACACTATGGTTCACAAATATTTGGGAGTTATTTAAGAAAAGAAACCCATGCTTATCTTCAGTTCTGTGGAGACTACTGTTTCTACAATTCAAAATTATGTTTGAAACCCCTATGAGATAACAGTTCTGTTTTGCCAAACAAACCTTTACTTTTACAAAACTTATTTTGGAAGATTTTTTATCTCTGTAAAATGTGGAGAGATTCAGTGATAGGAGAATCTTGTATTTAAAAGCATATTCTCTGAACTCTCTTGTGCTGTCCAGCTTCTAAGCAATTTTGTAGCTTTTCTAATTATTTTGTTATTAAATATGTATTAAAATGTCACTGCTGCTTAAGCCTTTTCTGCTACCTAAATGCACAGTTTTCATGGTCCCATCAGTACACTAAGTAAGATACATAACTTCTATTTCAAACAGAACTTTTAAAGATGCAATTATTGTGAAACGAAAACTTTCATATATAGGCTTGCTAAGGACATGAAGTTTTAAATTAGTATATTTTAAGACTGATAAGTTTATAGATAATTTTAAAAATAAAACACAAAAGTAAATGCTCTGGCAAGTTATTTGCCTTTGATATGTAATGATTCTATGGAATTCTGTGGATTATGAGTGTATGTCATTTGAGTATCTGATAATTGCTTTTAGGAGCGTGTGTCTACTGATGCAGGTAGCAATGCCCTGTGTGCTGTTTGCTGCTTCCCCGTCAGAGCTTCATTTAAAAGGTGGGACTAATGCGGAGATGGCTCCTCAGATAGACTACACAGTCATGGTAGGGACAAATTCCTTTGCCTTGGTGCATCTTCCATGAATATGTGTGAAATGTCACTGCTGTTCCTCTGTTGCTCTTTCTGCAAGTCTATTTGTGATTATGGAATTAGGCATGGGAATAGGACACTATTAGTGTACTGGGTGTAGAGAGCAACCAGTGTTTCATGGAATTTCCTGAAACAGCAAATAGTCTCTTTGGTTTTAATTACTACAGAAAATTTCACCTTAAATGTGTTCTTTATTCTGGAAGTGCTGTGAATTACTCTTCTTTTTTCCATAAGAAAATCCTTCTACACAAAGTGACATTGAGAATGAAGTATGAGGAATGTCAAATAAACTATATGGATGAGACTGGCTATCTTTATTTTTTTAAATAATGTAACTGAATTTTATGTGTTGAGCTTCGTTTTTTTTTTTTTTTAAAGATAACATAAAATACTGGGAAATTATCAATGCAAAATAAATTCACTGTGTTTTTATCTGTGTTTATTTTTCAGGTTTTCAAGCCAATAGTTGAAAAGTTCAATTTCACGTTTAATTGTGACATAAAAAGGAGGTGAGTTGTGGAGCCATGCAGCAGAGCTAGGCCTTACAGAACCTGTGTGTGAGCAGAGGCACACACAAGGGGCTCTCAATCAAACTGAGGGATGAATTTATAATACATGAACTAATCTGCTTTAGCTGCCCCTGTGTGTACTGTCACCACATGATGAATGGGATGTGATTCTTTCCTGTCTTTTTTTTCCTTGCTGAGTCTACAGCTGCTGTGTAATGTTTCCTGTTGGCTCCCCTGAGGGGAGCACATGCTGAACAGGCAGTGCATTACTGAGCTTTTCCTGAGGTGCCAGTTAGGTTGGTGTTAGGAAGTTAATAAGATGTGCATTACAAAGGATTACTGTTAGAGAACCTAATTCCATTATAAGGGTTCCTAAGGCACACATCAAGAAAATTTGTGTGTACAGTAACAGGGAACATAAAAGTGTATAGTGAAATATATGAAGAACCTTCTGGCGCTTTTCTTGGTTTCCTTGTGATCACTGCATTTAATTATATCTGATTGCTGTTTCTAAAAGGGGCTACTACCCTCAAGGAGGTGGTGAAGTTGTAGTCCAGATGTCTCCAGTCAAAGAGCTGAGCCCAATAAACTTAACAGAACGTGGCACAGTGACAAAGATATATGGAAGGGCATTTGTTGCTGGAGCACTGCCTATCAAAGTAAGTGCTGATAATGGCTCTGGTAGTATCCAGCTTTGTAAAGCTATATAAAATTGCGTGTAATCTGCTTAACATTCCTCTACTCTCCTGTCTTCTGCAGTCTTACACAAGCTAAGCAACCTTATTAAATGGTTTCAATTATTCAGGCTGTAGAATATTATATTGTACATACCTAAAATTCATTCATTGCACAGCAGTGTAAAGCTAAAACAGGAAATGAGAACAGTATCCTCATTATCCTTCATAGAACTATTCAAAAGTCTTTAGCATATATTGGGGGGTATCTTGTATGTGATTTATGTATTGTTCACGTGGATTATTTTATATCTGAAATTAGGGCCCTTGTTCATAGATTTGTGGGCACTGTAATAGGTAGAGGCCAGATTACAACAAGTCTTTCAACCATTCCTAAGGGTATTAGAATATGTTAAGGGTGGGCTTAGCCAAAAATAAAAAGGGGAGAAATTTGCTCCTTTGTATTTCCTTCTTTCTATTCTTTCTGTCCCGAGTAAGGTGGGATCTCCTTAAGGTTCCTTCTCACAAACTGGCTAGGAATTAGTAGAGGAAGGAAGAAGAGAAACTTATTTACTTTTTGAAGAGCTGTGAACTGCTGGTTTTGGTCTTAAAAATCTCCAAACCTATGAATATAGCTATGATTAGATCACAGGAATGGGATAAGAGTCATATGTCCCCACTTGCTGTGATGTAAAATTGTTATTTTATGTATTCTCTCTTACAGAGTATATTCTGTACATAATAATTGTGGGGTGGGGTTTTTGCAGTTGGTTTTGGGGTGGGTTTTTTTTGGAGTCTAATGTCTTGAGATAAGACTAAAATCAAATCTTTTTATCTATAAATGAAGAAAAGTTCTTGAATTTCTAATGATATTGAAGTTTCTACACACATTTCTATAACTGTCATGTGTACAGCATTTAATGTTACCTTAATTTTGTAAAGAAACTTTCAGAAAAAAATCATGTTCAGTTCTTTCTTGTAGGGGTTTTATAAAAATTCTTTGTTTTTCTAGTTAATAAAGTAGCCCCTTTATTCGGGAATTAAGTGTAATAATTAGATTTATGAGGAAAAAGTATTGCTATAGTTACAAAACTTAATTACTGGGTTTATGTCTTGTCTTGTTAGCTGGCGAAAGACATGTCAGCAGCAGCAGTCAGGTGCATCAGAAGAGAAATCAGAGATCTTTACATTAACATTCAGCCTGTCAGAGAGCCTGATGATCGAGCTGTTGGGACTGGAAGTGGAATAATGTAAGATGAGTCCAAGCTTTTTACTGATCACTCTAATCTTGCTGATTGATTAGCTAGATCTTGATTACATTTCTGATAAATAAACTGTAATATGAGTGATTTTTTTAAGGTGTTGGTTTGGTTTTTTTTTTGCTTAGCATTGTTGCAGAGACCTCAACAGGTTGTTTGTTAGCTGGATCATCACTTGGCAAGAGAGGTAAGAATTCCATAAATTCTTTGAGACTTAACTGAATATACCAATAACAAATAGGAATCTGAAGTATCATCTGTTTAAAGATCTGATGCTTTGAATGTTGCATTTGTAAGCTTATGTTGTTTAGTAATAAAGGACAGCAGAAATGAGCAGATATAAAACATAGTAAATGGAAATTTATAAAAATTACAAAACTGTTAACTTTACCTTTTGTCAGAATGGAATGTTAAGGATCACTGGGAGAATCACTGGAAATATTTCTGAACTTTAAGAACATAGGCTTTGTGTTTTACATGTGAAGTTTTTGCTCAAGATTGAATGTAGATTAAAATGAATAGAAGTGATCTTGGTTTTAAATTATTTGAATCCAATGTTTTCGGACTAAATGAGGCTACTTTCTTTCCACTGCTTAGGACGTATGAACTGTGTATGAGCATAAGATGAGAACGGGTTTTTTAGGCAGACATTTGAGGCAAGAGCATGAAAATAAGGTTTAAAAAGTTGATAATTTCTTGGTTTGGTGGGGTTTTTTTTGTTTGTTTGTTTGGTTTGGTTTTTGTTTTGTTTTTTAATTTTTATTTTTAAAACTTTAAATAGTAATTTTCAGCTTTTTGATTTCTCTATTAGGAAAGAATTCTGACAAGGTTGGCATTGAAGCAGCTGAGATGCTGCTCCAGAATCTTAAACATGGTGGAACTGTGGATGATTCTATGCAAGACCAAGTAAGGTGCCTTTATTTGTTTACATGAAGTTGAAGTAGCAAGAACAGGAATGCTTTACTTGTAACCAAAATAGATCTGAACAGGGAAGGAACAAGATGTTAGTTAGAAGTCTCAGAGATGTGTAGTCACAACATCACTAGGATTAGCAAATTACATACATTTCTTATGAACCACAGACGCTCTAGGCTTTGCACCAACTCCCTCAAATTTTCCCTTTCTCTAACCCTCAGTAAGTATGGAAAAAGAGGCACGAATGTGCTTCTATTTGGCATTCCATGTAGTGCAGTGATAGTAGCTCCCTGCTTTCTTACATATAAAGAATGATACTAAGGGAAGGCATTAGGAATATCTAGGATATGGTCCCAATTAGTAGGAATATCTAGGACATGCTCCCAATTACCTTGCTCACCTGCATTTGAGAATGAAGGCCCTCCACTGCTTTATCTTAGCCTGATAAGAATCTTGGGCTGATTTAGCCAGGATGACGTTACCTCTTAGCTGTAAACACCTGGGCACACATGAAAATTGTGTAGTATAAGTGTTTAGGTCTTGGACTCATCCTACTTTTTTCAAAGCATGCAAGTACAATTGGTGGGAACAAGCCACAGCCAGAGTCACTGTGTATGGGAACTGCAGCGTTATATCACACCTTACAGTATTCTTGTCATGGTGATGTTCCTAAGTCAAATCAGAGGTTTCTAGGTGTCTGTCTGGTGAATATGTGATCAGCAAGTGTTAGAATTAAAGTACCTTTTCCCAAGTTTATCTCCAGATAGGTAATCTACTAATCTGGAGTCTGACGTGACTTTGGGAAATTTGGGGCAATACAGTGGGGGAGAGCAAAGTTAAATGTAGTACCAGGAATTCAGGGGCAACTTCCGCTGTGGAAAAGCAGCCCTTCCGTAACAGGCGTTACAGTAGTAATCTCCAAATTTCTGGAGCTTGGCTTACTCTTCAAACTCAGCTTCAGGAACTTTTATGAAACTTGGAAGATCATATTTTTATATCTACAGACATTTTGCATGTTTTCATTGGGTTGTTTTTAATCAGTAAATTCCTAGAATCTGAAGAATGACTTAATAATTACCTTTCCCTCCCTTTCAGCTGATCATTTTTATGGCACTAGCAAAGGGAGTGTCTAGAGTGAAAAGTGGACCAATTACACTTCATACTCAAACAGCTATACACTTTGCAGAGCAGCTAACAAAGGTGAGTCCAGAATTTCAGGAAGTTTTACCTATCAGTTGTCTTCCCATAACTTGGCAATGTACAGTTCATCAGGCAGTGTGAGCTGAACTTGATCATGGAGGACAAGCATTGATAAAACAACTGCTATAATATTTACCTGGGAGTTTTCCTGTAGAAAGTGAGGGTATGCTAGAATTAAAAGCTTTTAGAATGGTTAGATACTTTTACCACCTTTATTTAAACGGTTTTTTGAATTAAATCTGTCAAAGCTCTAATATACATAAACATATGGCAATACAATTATTGGACATCAGATACTGAATATTTAAACTGCTGTATTTGTAACTTAATTAGTGATATACTTCTAATCCTCTTTTAGGCCAAATTTACTGTGACGAAGTCAGAAGAGGAAGACCCCAGTAACGATACCTACATCATTGAGTGCCAAGGAATAGGGATGATAAACCCAAATTTATAGAGTTAAAATAAAAATGGCATTAAGCTGCCAAAAGCAACACTCAACATACCTCAGTGATGTATTGCACTACACTTCAATGGATATATCATCTGCCTGAAGAGGAGGAGCCTTCTGTCACATCAGAGAGATTTAACTTGAAGGTTGATGTCAAGCTTTTCCTTGGTATGGTGAGAATTTGTCATGTGAAAAATGAAAACTACTTTTTTTTACTATTAGCAGCAAAATGAGTAGCAATAGGACAGCAAATAGAATATATTGTATGTATGCAAGAGGTTCAGTTAGAAGCTTTGAAAACTCAACTTTACCTAAGTAGAAAACAACTATTTTAGTTCAGTATTTCTTTCCCTTCCAAAAAAAAAGTAAGTTTTATTCTCTGGAAACGTTTATGTTATGAGGTACATGGAATGAAATGCACCATCAAATCTGTATTGCTGTTCTGCCTTAGCCATTTGCTTAAATAATAAAGCAGTATCACCCTATAAAAGACTGGTATTTGTATGTCCTGTAATCTCAGCAGGTTGTGCTTGGGAAAGGTGGATACTAAATAACTTTTCAGCAGCATAGTTTCTTTTTCTCCTTACAGAAAGAAGACTCAATGTATAAGATAATTTTTTACATCTTTTTTCGTCCATTTTAAAAAGCCTTCTCAGGCAAGCTAAATCAATGTAGCACATTACAGCCCAGACACCAAGTATTAACTTCATGATATGGTTTTATTTTCTAGCTACAGTTGTCCTTGTCACTTAGCATACTACCTGAGGCTACATTTTCACGGAGGTGGTGGTTTGTTCTTTTTGAAGGGAGTACTTAATTTCAGCTGAGATTAGGGTGCTGTTGAACACAGATAGAGACACAGATATCTATGTGTATGGACATGGATCACTGTAAATACACTCAGCTTGTATAGGCATATAAAAATCCAGGTGTGTTATCCGCCACCTGGGGATTAAGAAGACCTTCTACCAGGCTGGCCTTGGTCGTGCTACAAAAACTTTTTCTGAAGTAGAAGGAAGGTAAAAAGGAGAAATAGGGCACAATTTGTTTTGCATATGAAGACCTGATTTACAGAGTTGGAATCACTTAACCGAAATTGTAGAAATGCACTCTGGAAGCCTGAATTGATTTCCAAGTTTTCCAGCCCATCCTGCAGCCATTGCTCTAAGACCTTTTTTCCCTCAGTTGTGACTTTTGAACCTAACTGCTGAAGATGCAACTTGAGGTATTGTTTGCTGTACTAATTAAGATAATTGCATTATCATTCATTTCTAATAACAAGAAAAACCTTTGCTAATATCCAAAAAAGTTCACCAACCATCTACTTAACAATATCTTTCTTGTTAGGGTTTTTCCCTTAGTGGAAAGGAATGCTATTACTTTCCAGCTGATTATTTTTCTCTAATACTGGGAGTAGTCTGAAGGGGGCAATAGACACCCACTGAAGTATGTTTGGGACACAGATGCTCGATATCCTTTGAAGAGCACCTCTCTGAGTTATTAGGCTAATGATTTAGTGCTGCTAATGATTTTCAGTGTTTCCTTTTTGAAGAATTCTGAATGTATTTTCAAAAAAAAACTTGAAAGAAAATCCCAAAGAAGTTGCTGTCTGTGCTTAAGAAAGCAAGCTCTTACTAACCACATTTGAATGGATCTTTACTGTTTCCAGTATTCAAAAAATTAATATACTTGACTTGGTTTTTAAATGTGCAAATTTTGGTACCAATGAAAGTTAAAAAGAAATGTTTGAAAGAAAATCACAAAATAAAACAAAATTCAGACAAAACAATGCCATTAAAAAACTGAAGTGCAATTTTTGTCTTTCAGACATAGAAAAGCATGTAAATCCTCAGCCAACACACAAAGTAACAAAACGCAGGATACCAGAAATAAACCTTCTCTTGGTCATTGTATGGTAAAGAGCAGCTCAGCAGCCCTGACACCTCTTGCTGCACCTCCCTGAGCTCCACCAGTCTGTTACAAAGAGCAGCTGGTTGTTAATAACTGGCAGTCCTTGGTGGCTTCCTGGCAGGCCTGGTCAAGTACCCAGCCCTTGCTCCCTGTGGCCTGACCTCAGGGGCCAGCACTGGGCAGAGGGGAGGCTGCAGAGCTGCCCCTTCCTTGCTTGCCTTGTCAGTGTGAGGGCTGTGCCCTAATGCCATCCCTGCTGTGCTGCCTGCACTGGAGGAACCTGGAGCTGATTTGCCAAGGATTTACATGCAAACTTTTTCTCCTCGAGATTAGAAAATCTCTAGATGGGAGTCATCCACAACAGGTTTTACTCCTCAATGGGATTAAATTCCCCAAATACTTGTTACCTGCTGCTACACACATACATACAGTTAAACACACACACACAGAATTTTGTTACCCAGGCCCAATTCACATCCTGTCACCTCATGGTAGCCCCTTATTTATTATAATTCCTCTTATTTTTCTATATATAATAATTAATTAGTCTTCATTACATATAGACTTTAACTGAGGTTATAAAAACCATAAAATGAATTTGGGACTACTGGTATCATTCGTATTCTACCAGGTTCCTACCTTCCCTTTTCAGTGGGGTTCTGCACCATGAAACTTAAATCCTCCAGGTTTACATTTACTTTCAGTTCACTTGATTTTAAATCTACAAGTCAAAACACAAGTTGCAGACCTTGTTACATCACACTCCTACATTGCACATGCTGTATGTACTTAAATTTTACAGCGTAATTAATTCTTGATGCAATGTGTGCAAATTAGTTGTTGGTAGTTAGTGGTGTAACTTTTCTCTTTTTTCAAACATCCTGTCCTTTTTGAATATTAACTGATATTTACACGGCAATACTTGAAGCTTTTTAACTTTCATTTTTCTCCATTTACAATCATATAATTTTTAACTATAAGGTTGGATTAAGTCACTTGTGAGAATGTATTAACCTTTTGTTCAGGAAGAGATGAGACATTGCTTGCACCTGCTCCACAAATATGCACAGGGTTTTCTTATGTTAATCAGGCACATTTAAATCTTATATAAAAACTTCAGTGTGGGTGTATAGATACAACCAAGATGCTTACATTTAGTACTGCTCAAACAAGTAGTGGCAATGACTCAGAAGTTCTATGTACCAAGGAAATGGGATAAATCCTCTCAAACTGTGTGTCTCTAAGTGTACTTGCATGAGAGAGGATTGTGTTTGGATGAATGCAATGATCAAAGGCACTGCACTCAGATATGTGGGGACTGGAGTTGCAAGATAAATAGTAAGGGCATTATATGCAGCCAGTTACAAAAATTTCTCCAGGAAATACTGTACTCTGGTTCTGACTGAACTCTGTTACTCTCAAAAAGGGTATTTTTGAACCTTTTCTCCTCTCATGCCCTTAGATTGACTGGTGACTCTTCCTCTCCTGAGCCCAGGTGTCTCGTTCTGGTCACTAAAAGGTTAGTGACACATTTACTGTTTTCTAGCCCATGCTGAGAATGCTTCATCCAGTTTCGAGCCCCTCCATACAAGGAGGACACCGGTGGTAAAGTCGGTCTGGGGCTGGAGCTCTGTGAGGAAAGGCTGAGGGGAGGGGACACGCTCAGCCTGGGGAGGGGATGGGTTCAGACACCTACCAGCAAATGGCCAGTACCTACACAGAGGTGATGGAGGAGATGGAGTCAGGCCCATGGTGTGTGGCAGAGGGTGAGGAACAGAAATGAGAGATGCTCAGGCTGGCCAAAGCCGTGACTGACCCAGCTTTTGCTCATGGCTCACCCTGCATTGTGCAGCAGTTTTGACCAGCGCCTTCCTGCAATCCCTTCCCACCTTATCCTATGTTCCTGAAATCCCCATCTGGCAACTGATGATCATCCAAACAGAGCATGGAAGAATTCTCCAAAATATTCCAGCACAGGTTATCTATAACTGACGATGCTGAAATCAACCAGAGGTTGAATAAAACACTACACTAAACAAAGGTGCATATAGGAAAATATTGCCAACACAAATTCTTTAGAATGGGACCAATGATGACATTTTTTTTAGAATTAGAGCTACATCTTGAATCCAAAAGAAGTGACTGCAAACACAGATGTCAAGTCTGTTGGTGACTGGAGAGCATAGGAAGTAATATCAATATCTAATAATCAAGTAAAATAGGTCAGCTGAAAAGTGCTTCCCTAATATTTGACTGCAGAAAGGTCAGGAAAGACAGGTAAAACAAATGAGAACACAGTCCTGCATAAACATGGGCAGAACCAGAATTTTTCTTTTAATCCCAGATTTTCTATTGCCTTGAAGACCAGAGTTCAAGGCTTAGGAAGTCTACTGATAAGTTCACTTAAAAGCTAAAAGCTCTTGTGGAGTGTGCACATGGAGAAGGTCCCACTACAAGCTGTGTGACTTGGAGTTTTTGACCCACCCAGCTGCCTCTCCTCTGCCCACGTGGCTTTCTGTGCAATGCTTTCCAAATCCAAAGTATTTGGGATCCCATAATGATAGGACATCTGCTAGAACAAGGAACTCTTATTTGAAAATCACACTTTCAAGTAATAATTGAATCTTTTTCTTTGCCTAAAATTTTTAGGATTAAATTTTAGACATTTTCTGTCACACCATACAAGTTTTCAAAGATCCATAAAAAGAACAAATATTAGCTCAGAAAACATCTAATGTTATTTTTCTAGCTACTTAAGACTTTCCTTACCAGATAAATGGTTCCTGTATAAAAAGGCAATTTTTGAAGGGGTTTAATGATTTTTTTCATATGGAAACCTCACTATATACAGAATTTTACATGCACTGCACTCCACTAGTTTATACAACGCCAGCTGACATGAAGCTTATACAACTCTTTTAATCCAGAAATGCTCTAGTAGATTATATATTTTCTCAGCTATTAATGTTTGTAGCATCGAAACTGTCAGGCTTCTGTTATTCTTCTCCTTTCTTTTATTGGTATTGCATTCCATTTAAAAATGTATTGAATAAAGCATTCAATTTTTAACAGAATGGGGTCTTATACAAAATGTCTGTGCAGAATAAGACAACTCCCAATATACTATGTTTTAGAAACAGCAGTCAAGGCTTCATTGTAATATAATAGCAAATATTTGCTTTTAATATGTTGAAACCATGACTCTGAGAATTTACATTTGTTTAACTGAAGATGGAATTTGGGCTATAGACATAAATTAAAATTATTATTAGATTATATCATTTGGCAAAAAAAGAGGGGAGAGTAAGCAGTGAGTCTAAACACCATTTCCATCACTTTCATTCCACCATTATCTCCCCCAAATTTTCCACAGACAACTATGATTTTGAGTTCTACTTTGCTGTAATGGCTTGCTAAGAAATACTTTACTGCAAATGTTTTATGCTCGCTCAATATACCTTTCAGCCATGAAAATTTACCAATTATATTTTAAACTTTTTAAAAATAGTTAGTACTTTCTTTCCCTGCTCTGTTTCTCAAGATTTCTTAGATTTTTCTTTTCTCCCTGATCAAGGATAGGTTAAAAGTTAGGTCCTCTATCAGCACCTATCTATTCTAAGCTGCAACCATAAAGAAAGAGTCTTAATTCACAGCAATTAAATGCACAGAATATCCAAGTAAGTCAAAATTGTTGCCTGAAGCAGCACTGGAAAGCACTGGCCCTGACTGAACAGGGAATATCAACGTGTGCTGACAAATCTTAGATAGCTACAGTGGACTCGTCATCAGAAATGAGGATAAGCACATGGCCCCCTTATGTTTAAGTGATTTGGTGGTGCTGTATAAATACCTCTTATCAGAACAGGATTGCTAGCATTCTCTGCTGTGTGGGAGAGTTCATTTTCGTAATCAAATTATCAGATGTAAAACTGTAAAGAAAGACTCTGTGAGTTAAGCTGAACTGTATGAACTCAAAATAGGACTTAATTATATTTCATAAAGACCAGCAAATCTTGGGCCTTCTATCTACTCAAACCTTTCATCTTTTTATTAATCCCCACATCGTCGCTCTGGGCCTTGAACTTCAGTTCCTCAGTTTTACCACCGATTTTGCTATACACTGTTGAGTTCTCAGCTGAAAGATTCTTAATATTACCACTACTTGGGGTTTTTTCCTCTTTCCATTCCAAAGCGTGTAAGTCTCTGTTCTCAAAAGCATTGGAAAATAACTCTCAATTCTGTATTTCTATTTTATCTGTTTTTCACTTCTAAAATGGAATTGTTTCAAAAAACAACAACAACAACAACAAATTTGCCTAAGCTGCTGATTGTGCTGAAGGGCAAGGAAAAGACCTACGGAGCCATTTGATGGAAATATTCAAATGTGCTGATTTCTTTCATCTTATTTATTACAACTGGAGCAAAATTCTCAAACTTGACAGACTGCTGGAGAAACACAGTTAACTGGTTTGGAAGTTTATATCTTTCAATAGGACAGGGCCTGCTCCCAGGTAAAGTTGGGAGTATTTACATACCTGCATGAAGACTTGTTTCCAGAAGTGGTTCCTTGTATTCCCACTGAAGTTTATGATTCTTGCAGTATGCTCAGCTCCTCTGAAATTGAAGACATATTTACTTTTTCTTGCCTTCTTTTTTTTTTATAATCAGTCCTAAAACCTGCACAGCTGTAGACAGATTTGATTAATAACAATGAAATAGGCTATTTACAATGGGTTAAGGTAGTACAAAAGTCATATACTAAACAAAATACTTTATGTATTAACTCTTTGTTCTTAGTAAGAAATTAAGGTAACTGAATCAGTGGTAGCCACCTTCACAGAGAAAAGGTCAGTGTGATGTTGAACTGACTTCCTCTTAACATACTGTGGTCAGTCAGCACAAAACGTTTTTAAACTCTGCTTTTAGCTAGATTTGTTTGCTTCCGTCTCATAGAATGGTGACCTCCAGGACAAGATTTATGTCCTCGGACTGCAAGCCAGATTCCTGTATCCTGTTTATTATGTAATATGTTCTCTGTAAAATAAGCACAATTCAAATGCCTTGCCATTCAGTCAAGAGTCAAGCCCAAGCCCACATTTAGACAGAATTTAGGTGTTTTTATCCAATGATTATTTAATGATTCTGAAACAGAACCAATGAAACTTTCTTCCATATGAACACCCCAGTCATCCTGGTTATCATGCAGGAAAAAAGGAGAGGCTCTGTCCCACAGCAAACTGGACAGCTAGTGATTGTTGTAATTTGGAGGGAAAGGTCGTTAAATCCATTCTGGGAGAGGAAGAAGTTGACACCTGGATCTTTTACTTCCTGGAAGATGCTTTAATGCACATATTGTGAAAAGAAGGAAACTTTACCACCTGTTGCTCTGACTGTTAAATGACTACTGTGGCTTTCTGATGAAAAGGCTGTTGGTCCCCCACAGCACAAGATCACAAATGGAAGGAATGACATTCCTGCAGGAAGAATTGAGTTTTGAACTTACCCACATACCACTTAGGACTCAGTAGCAACCCCCAAGGATTTGGATGGTTCCCTGCTCCGCTCCTCACGGGCTGCACAGTGAGCCTGGGAGCTCCCACTGTCCAGGAATTTGAGTCTCAGAGCCAGCCACCACAGTCTAGCCATTTTTACTTAAAGCTTCTTCTCCCACATCTGCTTGCATGAAATTCAAGTTTCCAGTAAATCACAAGCAGGCTCTTTCCAAGATCCACTACTCCCCTGGACAGGTGGTATGGGCAAGTGAAATAAGGACAAAATTCAACAGAAGAAATTTAGAAAACCTCAGCAAAAAGTGCTCAATTTTCCATAGGATCTCATGACATATTACAAAATTTCTGACACTTAGCAGGTTTAAATTACCCTCTTTATCTAAGCATCTCTTTCTTTCATTCATTCACTATAGCATGTGGGTCTGTGAAAAAGTGAGCAATGCCCGTTTCCTGCACTGCAGACTATCAGTGTCTCTATCTTGCAGACTCAGTTGCAGTTGAGCCAAGTACTTATGACAAATAGAATAAATTTTTTTAATTGTCTTTTTTACTTCTTGGGTTTTTTTTAAATTTCCTTTTCTGCTTCTATTTTTATTTTCTATGTTCTGCTTTCAAGTTCATTTATTTCCTGCTTTATGTGCATTTCTCACCTTCTCCTCAACTTTACATTTCCCTCATTTCCCTTTTCCCCCTTCCTCTCACATTCACATCTACTTAGAGAAGCATTACAATATCAAAGTATTGTTAGACAACAGATTTAGAAGTACAGTCTGGCTCCAGCTAACCTTGGTCCTTGTAAAACCACTTTACTTCCTGAAAACCACAACTGGAGATGCAGAAAGCGTTCAAGGACATCTCTGTAAGCCCCTCCTACAGTTTAAATGAGCAGAGGCTCAGTTCCTGTGAATGCAGCACGAGCCTCTGCCTGCAGAGACAGCTGCAGAAATGGTGCTTCGTGACATCTTATGAAATAAAAGGAATACTGGAATATGGGATTCACTTTTTTTCTGCATAAATAAAGACACATCCTCCTACAGAGCTGGGCTGGGGTTTCTGGCATCAAACAATTTGTTATTTGAACCACATGAAACTGAAGCAAATTAAGCTCATGGATATAATGCTGTAGCTGAGCCTGTGTTTATGGTCAAGTTCCCGGAGCCAGCTGCACCCACAGAGCCTGGAGGGATAGACTTTCATGGGAACCTGGCTATCCCCATGTCTGAGTCACTCCTCCTGGCAGGATCTTGGCTCACCCGACTTAGACAAAGTGAGATTTAATGTGTAGGCAGCATGAATTATCTGGGAGTTCTGGCTCAAGTAAGTTAAAAGGAAAGTCAGTTAAATACCACTCTGGCAAAAATGGATCCCCATTGTATAAACGGAGATTTGTGAGGGCTTGCTTGTGAGGACCTTTCAGTCCTTAGCAAAATAAGTTATTGGCCCATAGACAACAGACATCCTCAAAAGAAGAGCATTTTTCTTTTAATATTCCTTGTTTAGGTGGCAGAATGTTCTTCAGATTATGACTAAGACTGCATCTAAACTGCTGGGAAGCTGGGATGGAAATTTCACAAAATTACTTGCATGAGATTCCTGAGGTTTCCCAACTTCATGCAGGAAAATAACAAGACTGATTTTTCTCACATAAATGTAAGACTGACCTTCAGTTAAACCAAGATATGCAATATCCACAAAAGCCCAGAAATAAAAGATTAAATAAAATTTATTCAAATTTTAGAATAGTCTCTTTCCCAGCATTTTACTTCTACATGTGCTTTACCTACCCTGCACTAAAATTACCACCGTATGAGGAAGAACACTCCTCTGCCTCAGCAGAAGTAATAAACAGAGCAAAACCTACTCTGGCACAGCTTTACAACTGCATGCAGATAAAGACATTATTTCCCCGTTTAATCTTAGAAGCAAATAGTAGTAGTGTTGGTGGTGGTGACAAACACCCAAATTTAGGTCAGGGGATTAAATAGCTGCAAGGATGGCTGGCAGATCACACTGTAGTTATGCTCCTCTAAAAAGGCACTGCTGTTGGTTGACATGAATTTTGATGTTACACAGATAGGTGTGTAAAGCAGCTGACTTTAGAGTATCATGAAATATTATTTCCCAGGCAATTTCTTTGTGAGAAGAGAGTAGGAAGACAAACAGCAACTATTTGCGGATTTATGTTCTCAGCTCATGGATTTTGACACAAAGTTTTCGGGATTTTGGCATTTTTTATTGTTGAGCAACTGAGTCATAATACAAAACAACAGGAACAAAATGTGTTCATAACCAACTTGCTGTTTCAAAACAGTGCTGGGAAGATGCTGACATACCAATATGTATCACTTGTACAGCAAAACTGCTGAAAGCAGCTCAGAGCACACATTCATCTACAATGCTGTATCTTCCCTCTGGGTTCCTTAGCAAAAGGTTCCAGACTGCAGGCTTTCTCCAGGAGCAGTGGACGCTGAACCCCCACGACGCTGCTCACAGCCATGGGTTTGCCCTGTTGTTTCACCCCACTGGACTCTTGGCTAATGCAATTGCTGAGGTGGAAGCCAACGGAGAGGTGTTACACCAGTAACACAGGGAAGCACTTACTGGAGTTCATGGGATGTGACTGAAGTGGTCACACGACTGTAATCCAAAGCGGATGTACAAGTGAGAATTTTCAAACAGGAAAGGAGCAGAAGAGTTGTTTTCTGTAATTAATACTGAACAAGAAGTGGAAACTTCTCTTTTACTCAATGCTTATTCATTAAAACCAAAATATTCTGACCTTACCCTACATCAAAGCTTCTTAGAACTTTCATGGTGAGCAAATCTGTATTTTCATAGGCTTGGTGATATTGGTGATTTATGGATGGCTGATCCTAAATGCCATTTGCAATAAGCTGGAAAAGGGTATGGCTGCAAAGCACTGCAGGGCAATGGTAGGAGAGATATAGTCCATCATCACATCTTCCTTTGTAAGGGCTGAATTCTGTATCCTGTGTATCTGTGTTATCTTTACAGTACAGGTCTTCACAATTAAAAGAAAGTTAAGGCAACCTTAAACTCCTTCTGGGAATACAGATTTACTTGCATGTGCTTTTCAATCAAGGATACTCTAAAGGAAGTCCTAAATGTGGTTATCAAATACATTGAAACTGTTCTGGGAAGTGGAAAATATTTTTCAGTCAAATTAGTTGGAAAATCCAGGTCAGGCTTTATAAATATGAAAGCCTTCCAAAGAGCAGCCAACTGCTTTCCACTTCCTACAGGAAATTTTTGCTGTGTGACATGTTGGACAATGACCATTTAGATGAAGTTATTATAAGTAGGCAATTGAAAGAAACACTGTTCTAGGCGCAGTAAAATCTCTGCTGAGTGTGCATCTATGGTTAAAAAAAGGTCAGCTAGCAGGGGTAAACTCTCACAGACACTTCCAACCGATGCAAGAGTGGGAGAGATGGCTCTGTCTTCATCCTGATGATCAGCACCTCTGCCTTGGTTGCCCTAGCCTAAATGAGTGCGAGATCCTACGGTAATTTCAATTCAGGACCTGATCCAGTCAGGAAATTAACCCAGAAGAAAAGACAAAAGGGAGGGGTGGATGAGAACTTCGTTTTCTGTAAGGAGCAGACCTTCTCTTTGGTTTAATGGGGGATTGGGATTGGAAACTATCGTTCTCAGCCAGACCAGGTCACCTTAAGAAAACAATATCCCCAAAATATTACAATGCAAAGAATGAGATGCAGAATAATCCAAGAAACATTATAACTCCTTTAAGGTAGGTAAATGATGGAACTTCATTTGGAATAGAAAGTACCACACTGATAACTGCTTATGAAAGGTGACACTGCACTAGAAATTTTGAAGAGGGTGACACAGGTTATTCAGAAATAAGAGGATAAAAAGGAGAAGTATTTTAAACTGATCAAAGGAAATACTCTTCACAAAGTGCCTTATTAAACTGTGCAACTCTTTTCCACAGGAAGTAATTGGGACAGCACTTTAAAAGGAGTCACAAAATGACTGGACTTTCAGACTTATGACTATGCCATAGATTTGGAAGATAGACTGAATATTATGCTTGCACTTAGGCAATATATATCAGCTGGAAAAAAAGCCCTTAATACTGTAGAAACAGCTGGTCCTAAATCTGTCTTAAGGGATGTTTCTCACATCCTCCTGTGAAACTTTGGTTGCTGCTTATTGCCCAAGATAAGTGTCTGTTTGAATATTTTTCTTCTGATCTTGTGAGAGAATTACATTGCTCCTTATAAAAAACCAGTGGTATCTTGTGGAAGCTTCTGTCATGCATAGTTACAGAAAAATTTAGGCAGGGATGATCACAGGAGATCATCAAGTCCAGTGTTTCACTGAAAGCAAGGCAAACTTTACAGTTAGATTAGATTGACCATGGTCTTTTCCAGCTGAATTGTAAAAAACCCCAAAGTCAGAGGTCCTACAGCTGCTGAGGGCTGCTTTGGCTGCTGAACCACCCTCACTGTGTATTTGTTGATCACGTAGACATGGAACTTCCCTTATCACAGGTTTTGGCCATATCCTTTTCTCTTTTTACTGTACCCCTCTGAGAAGGGACTGCCTCTGTGTTCTCTCTAATTTCTGATGACTGGAGGGATATGGAAAGGCTTCAATCAGTCCAGAAATATACTTTTCCCTTCTAAGATGCATTTTTTTACCTAGCATCAGTATTTAGACATATCTGCAGCCTAAAAATTTCAAACTGCAAAACAGATTAAATGGCATGGAAAAGTAGGCCTGCATTTGCCACAAAATTTCTTATACAGGCAAAAATATCTGCCATCAGTGTATTTTTGAAAAAGTCATGCTTTTAACTCAGTCTACTTGTGACCTCTTGAATGTTAGGAAATCAAATTATAGGAATTAGATTGGCCAAGCATATTAAATTAAATTTAAGGTGTTTCTTTGTAGAATTTGTGTTTGAGCCATAATCTCAGGGTCACCTAGAAGGTGCACTGCACTGCATTCCTTTAGACTGCAGACTTCTGTCTCTTTCCATCCTGAGGATGGCTCTTTTAAGACACTCAAAAAACATGCTTTTGAGATGTCTGTTCTTGACAGTTCAACTGCAGGAAAGATAACTGAAAAGAGGTATTCATCTTTTAAGTACAGGCAAGGATGTTAATCTTGTGGTTCAGAACTGACAGTTTTTCTTTTCAAGTGTCATAGACTTGAGCTCTGATTACACACTCTTCAGAAGCTCCAACAATAGAAGCTCTTGTTTCATCTGTGCTTCATGCTATTGGTCTATTGTTTCACATATTCATTTTGATAAATCATACAAAATGCTACCTTGAAATTAAGTTTTTGTCATTAACAGTGGAAAAAATACCTATGTAAACAATCTTTTATAAAATTCTGTAAGTTTTTAAAAATGTTCTACCAATTCAGTAAGATTCCCAATATTTGTCTCTTACCTGTTTTATGGTCTTTACCATGTTTTATTATTAGTCTTATTAAAATAAGTGTAGGACATTTAACTATACATCAGAAATTCTTTAATACCATCTGGTCCAGATTTCTGCATACCAAAAACCTTAGTCCCTCCTATAATCCAAGTAACCTACCTCAAAAACTTTCCCAGGGTTTTTGTGGAAACAATTGGGAAGGCTTTCCTTTTGTTTGCAATGAACCAGAGCAGGTGTGGTGGCTGGTCTTGTTCCTGCTAGTCCTGATCCTGACCGTCACAGCCATCCCCCGCTTTGCTGTATTTGAATACTAAATATCTAAGTGAGAGTTCTTCAAATGTGAAAGTAATTGATTACTCACCTGTGCTGTGTTAAATACAGTAATTGGCAATATAAATTGTATGCAGAATTACTCCTTAATAGGTCTTGAACATTCAGCTCTCCAGCTAGGTTGTGGGATAACTGCCAAATCCCTCTCTTCTGCTGTTGACAGCTTGTGGCAATGCTGTGCAGAGTTCTTCACACTGCATTCTCTTGTGCCCCACACATTATCTAGAAATCTAGATAGCTCAGTGTTGAAAGATGGCTCAAACTTTCTCCCACTTTCTTCCATTTTGAAAAGAACACAAACCAAAACAGTGTAAGGCAGAAATTCCAAAAGCTCCCAAACATACCACCATAAGATCTCAAACTCAGCAAAGCAATACTTCATCTCTTGCAAACAAGGACGTTGTGCATGCTGTGGATTTATATAATTTCAAGTGACAAAATGAAAAGAAAACAAACCCCTTGCAAGTTACTAAATGCAGTGAAGGAAACTCTGACTCAGGAGACTCCTGAGCTTCAAAGCAGCTGGAGGTTGGGAGTGTATTTAGAGAGCATGTTACCATGCTTGTTGCTTTTACAGCATTTGTTTTTAGGCATTCAGTTTTACCTGCTGCTGGTTAAAAACCTTGGCTTGACATATTGTGGTCATTCTTACGCTCTAGATCATAATGAAGGTCATTTTCCTTTCACTGAGTTTTTCTACAATTATCTTGTTACCTTCTTAATTTGGTCTCATTCCAAAATCATGCATTTGCATCCATAAAAGACTGCAGAAACCTTGTGGGTGATCCAGTATTAATCTCACACAGAATTTATCTTCTCTTCCCTATTAAATCAAGGCCAAGGCTAAACCGGTGCCTTAAACATAACTCACATCTACTCACCTGTCTCTCGTTTTTGCAGCAAGAGAACTTTGCTGATTAAAAATCACAACAGCTTTTATAAAGTTGATTTTCATGTCTGAAGAAGTGCAAATATTGGAGGTTTATACCTTCTCATTTTATTGAATTACCAGTGAGCTAGACACAGGGAAGAAAACAGGAATAATCACACATGCAGCCTACTGGTGAAGTGTGCTCTTCAGCTGCTTGCTACCACAGACACTACTAACAGGAAACAAGAGAAAGAAGAATTAAGTTCTGACAAAAAGTTTATACATACAATAATATAAATGGGATATTTCAGTACATTTGTATTTTGAACACAGAATTTCAGCTTAGGAATTACCTTTAGATGTGAAAATACATTCTCCTGTAGTCTATAAATTTCCTTATCTGCTTCTACAGATATACCACTTTTTTAGCTTTCGGAAAAAGCAAGCAGAACCTGATTCTGCCATGTTCTTGCTTTTTACTTCCCTTCAGACAACTTGGGAAAAGTGACTTATGCCAACATTGTTACAGTGTCTCAAAAGAAGTGATCTTTAATCAATACAAACAAAATCTTGCTATCTGCTCCATCCCTGCTATGTTATCAGCACCAAGACCATTGTGACTATGAACTAGAACAAAAGCCTCAACAACAATGTGGCACTGGAACTGCATTTTGTTTGTAAGAAGGAAATTTTCTTTCCTTTTTCCCAGCGCTTATCTACAAAACCTAAATTAGCTCACTAAAATGTTTATTTCTGTATGGTTTTCAGATACGAGTGCCTGAATGATTACTCAACAGTGAAGAATCATGCTGTCTTGCCTCACTCTCCTGTTATGAAGGTTGGATATAAATGAAGGGACAAAATATTCATTTCTAATTGAATGGGAAATCAATAGAAACAATAGTAGATATATTTTTCAATGTGATTTTAAAAGTGGAATGCAGTTGTGTTTTAAACTCTATTTTGTATGTATTCCTGATATTGAAACAAGCAAATGAATGCACCATTTGTGGTGAGATTTTGTTGTTTAAGCCCATTAGTTGAAAGTCAAGTAAATATCACAGCCCTGTGTTCTGAAGTTCTCTATTCAGCTGCATGTTATCAGTGGTGCCAAAGGATCAAGTGCTGTTTTCTGCCCTGTACACCAAGTGGCTGGGAATGTAAAAAGCTAGTTTAATCTACCAGGTTTGACTAGCAAAGAGGCCCTGTAGCTCAGCTGGTAGCAGTGTCTCAAAGTTACATCACTGCTAAAACTGATGGTCTCCATCACTGGAAATCTCCAATAAATATGAAAGAACAACATGAAATATAACAGTTGGAAATACGTGGGAGTGTTCAAGACATGACATCTGTGTTGCAACATCTTATGCCACCATTTCTTTCAGCTGCTGAGAGCAGATGTCCCATATCTGCCTCTCATTCAAAGGAAAAGAAAAATATTTAACTGAAATAATCAGCAGCATTAGGACAGAACATTTTGGTTTTCACAATCACGCACAGCAAAGAGGATTAAAGTCAAGTGATCTTACTTTCCTTATATGCTCCTTTTGGCTCTTTTAACACATATGGATATAGTGTTTATTACTGCAATTAAAAAAAAAAAGAAAAGAAAAAGAAAGTAATTTTTGTCCTACTTCTGGTCACATAAGCACAGAGTCCCAGACCCTCTATCACATCTGTTTATAAAATACATATTTTCCTTTTTATAAAATAAATATTCAGATTTAAATGTCCCAATTTCTTCTCATTGCAGAATTTAAAAGGTGCTCTTGTAAGGGTAAATTTTCAACCCATCAAAAAAACCGTTTGCCTTGTTAAACATAGCAGAACTGCTGAGAGGAACCAAGGACCTCGTAAGCAAGGGGAACTTCCCACCCTTGTATCTCACAGCCACACATTTGGCCATTCCGTGTACTTCAGCAGCACCAGGACTCCTTTGGCAAGAAGGGCAGAGGGACAGACAGGAGATTCCCTGCTTTCCTACCCGGTGGGTACCCAGGTACTTGGAACAATACACTACTAAGATGCCTGGTAGCTAACAGCAAAGCACATCACCCTTTTCACAAGAATTTCCATTTTTCTGGTAACATAACTTGCACCACTTTGGTGGCAGGATATGTAGCATGTGGATCCCAAAAGACTGTGAGGCTTAAAGACTGTTGAGCTGCACAATAGACAATAGAACAAGAGAGGGAGTTTCCTGATATAACCACTTCTCTCCTCTCTTAAATGTGAAGTGGCCTTCACACTGAGTATGCAGTAGTGCCAAAAGCTCTGTCAGGTTTTGGTTGGTAAGTTGAATGGTCTAGGTAAAATGCCAACTCGTTAGTTTGACAAAGTTTTTTTGCCTCATGTTAAAAGGTATGTGTACTGCTGGAGGGGATTTAGGAAAAACTACAAGGATTATTTACTGCTGTAGAGAAGGCCTGACAAATGTAGGCTTCCAACAGCCCTATGGCTTTAGTTGATCAAAGAAATAAAAGAGGACTCGGTTACAGCATGCCCAAATTATCATTTTGGGAGAATGGTGTAAAAGGACAGAGAAATCAGATTAGGAAGTAGGCCATGGATATACAACAGGAAGGGCACCACTAATTTCCAAGGACAATTGGGTATTCTCTGTTTGTGAGGAATTTCCAGATCAGATTCCTTACAGGGGAACACATTCTGCTTAAAGAAGTTATGTGGTCCAGCACAGCAGCAAGTCCATGAAGCCGAATGGCCTGCCCCATTCAGAGGCACCAGATCATCATTTGGCCTTAAACATCCTGATTAGGCCCTCCTAGTCCCTGAACACAGGAAGAGCCTGCCCCTTCAAATACAAGGCCACCAATGTTATCTCCAGCAGATAACAGCACTTCTCTCCTGGGATATATTAACTGTTCCCTTCAGTACACCTAAAAAATTATTTGAAAGCATTCTTGGAGACGTTTAAAAATTGTATCTTTTTCTGTTTGAGCTTTATATTTTAAGAAAGAATACACCCCGAACTGACTTCAGGGAGTGAGATTTTGCAAACACCTGTTAAGATTCAGACTCATATTAGCATTGCCCAGTGGTATTTTTGGGCTGAACTCCCCAGGACAAAAAGGCAACAGCTATGCTTGAGCACAGATCAGACAGGGGAAAATGCATATCTCTGACTTGTGAAGTGACTTTATAGAGAAAATCCGAGAGGACCTGTCACAGCTCTTTGCTTTACAGACCACTTTCTTGATCATAAAGACAGGCAGGGACTCTTACCTAGACCTCCAGGCAACTCTGAAACTGCTTGCTGGGCTGGAGCTGCTGTTCATGACTTTTTTGCCAGGGCACAGGCTCTGCAAGTTGCTTATGAGAAATTATGTAAGGAGAAGCAATATTCCTTCTGTAATTTTGAATAAAAGGAGAAGTTATTTGACTGTGAACTTTCAGCCTCCATAGGACAAGCTTGTACTGATATCATTAAGTTCCCTGGAAAATACCGAGAATCAGACAGTAGGGCAGGAAATCCCCTGGCAAGACACTTCTTCATGATTTCACTGCTGGGAAGCTCACTGCCCACAACAAGAGCAAACTCTCCTAAAATTGGAACTAAAAGTTCTATCTATTCACTTAATGTTTCTGGGGGGAAAGCTGGCCCTGTTGAAATCACAGGGCAATTCTTATTGACTTAAGTAACTTAATACCTTAATGGAGGACCTGAGAGGACAGACAAGCCAATGACAATGGACATTAACATCTGTATCTGTACTGATGAAACCAACAGCTGAAAGGATGCTGGCAACTCATGGAGGAATTTCCAGTAAAGATTACTCAAGCACCAAAGCAATGTTGCAAGATGACTCCTATTTCTCTCCCACCCATCTTTTGTCTTTTCAGTCCACAGGAGAGGGGAAAACAGCATAGAACTTTCATGCCCCTTCTGCAAGTAGGTCTGGCCCAAGGCAGCTCAGAGGAGGAGTAAAAAGGCAAGGCATACCTTGGTGGGTCTCACCAGCAACCCAGCTACCCCAGGATGTCTCCAGCAGCGAAAGACATCATTTCAGGACATAATACACTGGCCACTTTCTCTGGTATATATCCTGAGGATTGCTCAGCATAAATGGCCATTGAATCAGGGATGTTGTACAGTACATTTCTGCCTACTCCCTTTCATTTTTGTTTATGGACCTTTAGCCTACTATTTTTTCCATTATGCTTTTGAGCCAATTGACACTGTTATCCCCCCTGACCCTTCTGCAGCAGCTTCCAGTAGATTAACACTCACCCTGTAAAGAAGTACAGTTCTATTATTTTTGTTAAACCACTTTTGCCTTAGTTTGCTTGTCTTGTAGCTCTGGAACTGCATGATTTAGCAAACAGTTCTGCATCTGTTGTTTGCTATCAACTGTCTTCACATTTGGAAAACATCAGTCAGAATCCCTCCTCCTGCAGTATTCTTTCTCCCAGCTGGAAAGTCCCAGGCACTTTCATTTGTCCTGTTTTCCAGTCCTCCTTCCCTGTGTCTTTCCTAACTATGCTTCCTGCAATACAGACACCAGAACCTCACTGAGTAGGCAAAATGTGTGTGCACCAAAGTTTTGCACAGTGGAAAAAATCATGCTTTCTGGTTTATTCACAAGACAGCACTGAGACAGGCCTGACATTATTCTGAATAAATATGCCTGGCACCACCTCCAAGAAATTTGTGTCATGGGCCTGTCAAAGCTCTCCTCCTCCTCTGTCTTCAATCTTTTCTTCACCCTCCTACTGTATGCTCACATTCCTCCAAGCCAAGTCCACACTTCTCTCCCATTTTTCTGCTACACCCCCTCTTTCCAAGCCTGCCTTTCCAATCTAGATAGACATCCTGCATGAACTGATTTACTGTGCACAAAACACTGCTGAACACACCATGAAAAAGAGATGGGAGATGTGCACCACTGCCTCATCCCAGAGCTAGCACCTTCGTTTGCATTGCTGTTGGGAGCAGTTGTTACCATGTGTATAATATAGAGATATATTCTTTTCGCATATCTCTGCTTGAGCTTCTGTGTGCAAGTTTGGAGGGGCCAGGCCCACCTTCCTGTGCCTAGCACAATGGATCAGGCCACAGTGGACCAGGACGCATTTCACCCTCTCAGCCACAGAGCCTGCACCTCCCACAACTTTGCCTTCAGTGCTGAATATCAGCACCCAGATGAGTCAAAGCACCACTGCTAGTCAGAAGAAGGGAGGTAAGGATGAAGACTATTAAATTCCACCTCTCCTTCCCTCTGTCTTTGCCTCCACACAGGAAGTCCACTGTTTTCACAGCCATTTTGCCAGCACTGGAAAGTGTGTGGTGAAAGAGGCACTAACCAGAGTGAAGCATGCAGACACTGGCTCTCTTTTAAAGGGAAAGTTTTTAGGCAAGTGGTTTAGATTTCCACAGTGAGCAGCTTGGGAGAGGCATTTCTCCAGGAAACAACTTGCCCACCACTGCCAAGGTGCACAGATTTTGTCTGTGCCCCCTGCCCATGCCTTGAGGTTGCTGCCGGCCTTGCTTGTGCCTTCGCAGGTGGGGCTTCCCACAACACCCACATCTGCTGCTGCTAAGGACAATCGCCTTCCACAGTAATGTGTATTCTGGCATCATCCTAAAAAAGCATCACTAGGGGGATTTAGTAAAAGAAATCTACTGGTAGTTTTATTTTGCAGTGGAAAACGGTAACGTATATTTACAATCAGCTTAGATTATACAAGAAGGGTCTGATTTGGCTCATCACAAAATAACGGAATTCTGACATTGATCTAAGAACGATTAAAGCATACAAAAATACCTTAGCAGTCTTAAAATTTACTAGATTATAACCCCAGCCATTTTTTGAATAGTATTTAAAATAAAATGTTTCACAAATGAGCCTCAAAGTCTTAAATTAGTTTAAGTTTCTTAGAAATGCATAGCCCAGTGATTGTGTAGCTTCATTGAAGGTATAGAGTTTATGGCAGTATCAGTGAAAAGAGAACATTTTACAAACATTACCACAACCAGACAAATTATATAAAAAACATTCATACTGCAGAGTAATACAAAATAAAAATCACCTGATCAGCTCAAGCAATATTGATTCATATCTTTGAATTAACAAAATTGCTCTGTACAGTTGCAATAAGACTTCAGTTTTACAAACTGGTATTTAGTTGAACATATTTGCAACACAAATTATACACTATGTACAAACCGAGTTCTCCACAGAGCTCTTTGCTCAGCATGCTTCAACACAGGAGTGATTTGCCAACTTCTAGGACAGGATTCTAGCTCTTCCTTTAATTTAAATACCAAAACACTTACCAAAACATTAAAAAAAATCCATTTGCTATTACGTGGTGCTGTTCTTAAGTCACTTGTTTGTTACCATATGTTACAGAAGAGTAGAACCAGTCACAGCAATAAATAAATGTGCTTATTATCAACTAAAGACTTATATTCACATGATCACACTTTCAACCTAAGTGCTTTTACAAGACTGTAGGATCCATTGATCTTTGCTTGTCTTGACACGTAGATCAAAATTGCAACTGCAGGTACCGCTACTGCTGCTACAGATGAGAATGCAATAATCAGTGCTATCATCTGATCTTGTTCTTCCAATCTTGCTGAAAATGGAGACAAAAGGAGAAAAAAATTGTGTAAATATTGTTTGAAACAGATATATGTGCATCAGTGTAAAAGCAGTGTTATTAATGACCTTCGTTGGGAACATATTTCTGTTTTCATGCACAAAGCATATTTTTTGTGTTTTCCTTACATTTTTTCCTTTAGTAACTTCATATTACCTATTTTAATTCCTAGCCACTATCTTGGTCTTGAATTTGCTATGCAAGTTCAAACCCATCTGATATCATCTACAATAAAGGATTCCATGAAATTAATGAAGAATACAAGAGGAATACCACATACTTTACCCAGGAAACATTTGAGTACATTTCAACCTCCTGAAATTCATCTTTCAAGGGGAAGACCAGGTTTTAAAAGCCCAATCTTTGGATAATTTTGTGAAACAGAACTTTCTCTGGATTAGTCTCACTGTTGACACGTGTGGACAGAAATGCAGCTGGGATCCACATTTTTCTGGCCATATCCTTAAAGCTACCACACCATCTCAGGTAAGAGAGGCAATGACATCCACACTGAGAGGAGGTTAAATACAGCTTATTCTGACCAGGTTGTTTGGTTGATTTTGGGTGAGGGTTTTTTTTAGGTTAACTGCAGTACTGTCATGCAAGGATCAGCTATGAATTAGTTGTGCTCACCTTGACACCAAATTCACCATAATGTACAAAAAAAATAGGTTTAAGGCATTAGACCCTCCTAGCTACAACAGCTATCTTGATCTCTGTAATGTTGTTCCAGCCTTACTGGAAATATGAAGTACATATATGCTTGTATAATTTTTGGTGACACTGCAGAGAATAAAGTTTCTATTCATTGATGGCAGAATTATTTCTCCTGATGGGCTTTTCTTCAGGACCATCTCTGAGGGGGTATCTGTTACATGTAATAGTGATATTTTCTACTTTAACATTTTCTGATGGATATACTAACACAGTAAAATTTTGGAGAGGAACTGAAAAGAAACGCAAGGTAGAATTTAGCAACAAACAGAAGCAAAACTCATGAGGCATCAGCAGCTTTTATATGCAAAATACTAATCCAGTCAATGGGTCTACTATAGTAGTTGAGCACGTGGCTTTAAACACTGCTCTGTCACCAGCTATCCTTCACACACTGAAGCCAACAGCAGCTGGCAAAAACAACATTTTATCAATTGATGGAATATGTTGCATAACTTTTACATTATATGGAGCCTCTTCTTTTCTTATTTCAAATTCACTGTTCATTTTTTTGAGTTCATGAAAGGGCATTGACCAAAAAACTGAGGGGTTTATGTCCACTTTCAACACAAGGGAAACAGAAAAGGCGAAGGAAGGAGTCCTAGAAGTGTATTTTTTTCCATTAGGTTCCTCAATTTTATATCCTGTTTTCAAAAGATGGAAGTGGACATACGAAAAATTCTGAAGCAGCAATTATTTTGTGCATCTACGATTTTGGACAGAAGTTTTCGCTAGCATTAAGGCCACTTATGACAAGGACCTGTACAACTCATCTCATTTTTTTTAAGACAATTCATTCTTAATGAAACTGAAAATGTCACACTGTGTAAAAGAAATCCTAATATGAACTCTGTAGAGCAGTTCTATTAACTAACCTTTGACATAAAGTACTATGTGCTGAGACTGCTCTCCCAGTTAATTAAAGGTATGCATTTTCCTGCATCCCTTAGCCGAGTCTGTGTTATATTTGCTATCTACTGTTTCAAGGGTTGTGAACCCATCACCAATTTTCTTTTACAGAGTACTCCTAAGAGATGTAACATCTGCAGATATGCAAGGAAAAGGAATGGTAACACTTTGTCCTTGTTTCGCTTTGCTTGAAGGGGAAATCAAAAGTGTATTTTTTGGTGCAGCTATAAAAATAGTAAAGAATAGGGAAGAGAGCTGAATTGGTGGCAGAAGTGATCCCTAAGCAATACACTGTTGCTATGCAATAGGCAGAAGCAGCAGAGCTAAAGCAGAGAAGTCTGATTACTATTGAAAATGAAACTTTGCTATCATTGCATCTTAAGTTGAGGAATCAGCATTTTTTGTAGCTTGAATGCAGCTTGCAAGAGCAGAAAAGAGCTGTAACTTAGGGAAGAAGCAAGGAGCTGTAACAGTGCTTCCACAGAGCAGTTTCAGCATCTATTTTCTCCTGGTATCTTTCATGCAGATTTCCACTGAGGCCTGTTTGGAAGGAAATACAGGCACTGCATACCTTCCTTACTTCAAGCATACACTTGTCTGTTGGAAGGAGTGATGGAAGCCCCCCTGATTTAAGAACTTTTCAAAAGCTATCTGTACTAAGGCAGACTTCACGCTTCCTTGTTTAAAGCTTCCTAAATGACTTAGTGACATTAGGGCCACCTTTTAAGTCCACTGACATCAAAGACAGGATTACCTCATCCTTCACAAAGAAGATCTAGACCTAAAATACGTAAACAAAAAAACTTGTTTTCTGTCTTGTTCTACAAACCTTGAATATATAATTTCACGGCTTTTTCTTCTTTGCCAAATTGATTATAAGCTTCACATTCATAAAGCCCCAGATCTTGACTTTTCAAGTTCTGTATAGTTAAAGTTGAATTTTTAGAAATTTTCTCAGACTCCCCGGTGGCCTTCTTTTTATTCCAGGAGATCACAGGAGCTGGATTACCAGAACTAGTACATTTCATTGTCACAGTTTCTCCTTCTTTAAGAGCATTAGTAGGGATAACAGTGATCTTTGTGTTCTTTGGTCCATCTGAAAGGAAGAGTCCTATAGTTAATCATCACTGGATTTTTTAGGGATGAATCCAACATGTCCTATTGGATGTCAGCATCCCAGCATTAATTTCTTTTTCATTCTCAAAGACAAAAGTAAAGCACACAGAATCAGAGATTCCATACAAACCCTCCATAGCCTAAACATACTAACCAAGTACTTCTAATCATGTAGATCAGTTTCTCACTCATTCAGATCCAGACTTAAGATTGTCATTATATTTAAGATTTCATGACTTTGTTTTGTTTGTCAGCACTGCTCCTTTCTTAGGGAAGAGCAGAGGACTGTTGATTTTTTGTTGTCACAGGGTTTTGTTTAATTCAATGGTTATATTTATCACGGAAGAACTAACTAATTATTTTTAAATGACTGGGAAAACTTTACACATACTTACATTTCACATTAAGTGTGATTTCACTTCTACTGTTGCCAAACTTATTTTCTGCTACACATTCATAGTCTCCTCCATTTTGGAATGTCACAGATGGAAGAAGAATACCCCTGTCACTGTAAGGCCCCATGTCTGCATTGTTAGATTTTCTCCTTAAAATAATCTTGGGAGGAGGGTTACTTTCAGCAGAACATTGTATGGAAACATTTTCTCCTTCTTGAACTATTGTAGAAGGTTCAATGGAGAGTTTTGTAATGACTGGAGCACCTGCATGACAAAAGAAAAGGTTGTTACACTAATGCAAAGGTATTAAAGATGGAGTGGGTTTTAAGAAAGCCGGAATTGCTTGCTCAAGGATCTGTTTGTTTTGGTTTTGATCCCAGACTGAATCTAAGACTTTTGGCTCTATCAAAACAGTAGCAATCAATCAGTCAATTATAAAATATTACAACAACAACATTATTATGTCCAAAACAGTTTTACCATTAATTATTACTAATGACTAAAACCACTAGTTCAAAGAAGGAGACTGTGATATCCCTGTGAAGCTGCTACATACGTTAAATTTCAAGGAAATAACATTTGTGTACCCCCACCACTTTCTCAGATTCTTTTGTGACTTTGAGTGTTGCATTGTGTGAAATGTATAGAAGTGTGCACGTACAACAGCAGTACAGAGACAATTAGCTGAAAATTAAATATAGAAAGAAAAAGTCCAACCCATGAAGAGCAGCCTTAAATTGAAGCTGCATCCTAAATACGTAGCAAGGAAGGCCCCATATTTTCCTAATTTTCAGTGTTTCAGCATCCTCCAGCCTAACGGAGATCTGCCAGTTAGGTACTGGATAATAAAAATGAAACTCAAGCAGAGTTGTACCTTGTATAATAATGTCCACAGTTGCTTTCTCTGTTTTATTAGTTACCAGGTTAATTACTTCACAGATGTACAGTCCTGAATCATTGAAATGGACATGGGGAATAGAAAGAACATTGTTTTTTATCAGATGCTGAATGCTTTCCTTAGCCAAATATTTACTCCAAACTATTTGTGGTGGCGGGTTACTCTGAGTCACACAAGTGAGGTTTAGAGAGTCTCCTTCCATTGGTGAGATACCTGGAGATGCAGTAATGATAGTATTTTGTGGACCAACTGTAAGAGAACAAAAGGAAGACAAGATCAGTAAGTAAAGGAAGAATGGCATGCATATCTCTAACACTAGCTTTTCTAGAGGTACACTTCACAGAATACTATGAAAAAAAAGAATAATGTGTATCCCAGTAATACAGTGGAACAATTCTTCTAGACTTAGTAAGATGTTTTGCCTATAGCTTTGAAGACTAGGCTAGCCAAAATGTGTACAATTTTTGGTTTACTCTTTTTAAAATCTCCTTATCATTTATGACCAAAATTGGAATTCCTAAGTGTACAATAGCATACAATACAATTTTGAAAATATTTAGCAGCGTGATGCCATTTTTCTTCTGGTCTTTACTTTCTGACTGAGTGTCCAAGGTAAGACAATGAGAATTACTAAAGCATTCCCTAACTTCTGCCCTGAACAAGTGGATATTTAATTACTCAGTTACTGCCACTGAATACAATAGAATACAGTAGATATCTACATAAATAATATAGATAAGAAGTGAAGATTATAAGTTTTTTATAGTACAAATTTTGTTAAGCCATTTCTCAAAATCTAACATTTTGTGTGAAAGCCCTACAAAAATACTTACAATTTGCATTAAGAATTTTCAGAGAAGATGTTCTTTCTTTGGGTTCAAAATCCATATTAGCAATTGGTAACCTGGCCACACAGGTAATCTCTTTCCCAATATCTTCAGCCATGGGATGAAATGTATATGTCACAATTTTGGTCTCTGTATTTGTGCTGCCCTCTTGCAAAAAATCTTCCCTATGAAGAACATGTTCGTCTTTCTTTAGGAGAACTTCCAGGCGATCAGATGGATACACATCAGGAATTTTACAGATGACAGTGGCTGGTTCTCCAGCAACTAAGGACAGCTTGATCTCAATGATAGGATCACTGGGGAAAGCTGAAAGAATAAAATCAATTCCTTTAGACTAGCAGAGATGAATAGTAAGGTCAACATAAGAGCAAGATCCAGACACTAAAGATCTTGAGTTTACTGGTGCTCAGAACATGACATTCTATCAACTTCATTACAAGACATACCTTGTTCTGAAGACCTACAGGTCCTTTTCAAGCAGTTCTTATACTAACAGGAATTTTATTTGTGCAGTTGCTGAAACATGATCCCAAAAGGTCTAGTAAGATTCAGCATGGCACCTAGGCAGTGATACAGCTGCCTAAATATAGGCATTCAGAGCAATCCATACACTAGTGCTATCCTGTTTTCTGTGCTGGTAGGTTTAGACATCTGAATCACTCCCCTGCAAACTACAAAGGCTTTGAAATTTTCTC
The DNA here is from genome assembly GCA_013397975.1 of Machaerirhynchus nigripectus. Classification (NCBI taxonomy): domain Eukaryota; kingdom Metazoa; phylum Chordata; class Aves; order Passeriformes; family Dicruridae; genus Machaerirhynchus; species Machaerirhynchus nigripectus. The sequence continues at coordinate 2,989,651 of VZRQ01009416.1, read as the reverse complement.
CCCGAGCTCTGTGAATGCATTCAGGCAGTGTATGCTTTGGCTTTCAAGAATTACCAAAAATAAGAATATATAATACTAGTACATACTATCTTCAATGCAGAAAGCTAAGCAGAAAAGGGCTAAGAAAGTGTCCTGAACAGATATGTAAAAGAATCTTAGAAGGAAATATATGTTGAGCTATAACAGACTCATTAGCCTAGAATCAAAAGTTAGCTAGAAACAACAATATCTAAAACAATTACTGAGTTTTCCATCAACATGTACTATTTAAAGAGAATTTTACATTTTTACTTACAGTAAAGTTCAACTTTGACATCCTTCTCTTTTTTCTCTTTTTTCTCTTTTTCATCACATATGACAGTACAAATATAAAGATGAGAATTCACAATGCTAACTGGATTCATAGTCAATGTAGAATATGTCCTATGTTTGCTGACTTTTCCTCCAAGGGGGTTGTCCATTTGTGCTCTCCAGGAAAAACTTGGTGATGCACAGCCAGTAGTATTGCATGTGAGTATGAGTGTGTCTCCAATCTGTGCAACAACTCTCTCAGCAGGTATAATCTCCATTTCAAAAGCTTTAACTACAAAAGGGAAAACACAAATCAATTCAGCATCTTTCTGAACTTTTATTTTCCTATTTCTTCTCATGTTCTACTGTGACATGATCTCTTTATGTTTCAATTCTTTACTTTATAGTTGTGTGGAAGTTAAACTATAAAGCTCATACAGTGGTTTACATATTCAAAACACCTCATAAACATTGCTATTTTTGTCAAAGACAATACAGACTCAGATGACTAACAGACAGTTTTCTTGTATAAAATGGCATAAACCCAGCTCTGTCAGTGAAAATAAATGCATTGGCACAATATAACTTTTATTTTGTCAGGTGGAGCTGGTTCTAAAACTTTGTAACATTTGAGGGGAGAGGTAGCAGGCAGATAACAAAGACAACAGCAGAAACAGGACATTTAGAACCAAACTTGACTGATAATGTCATTCCTGACAGTAAAAAATCAAACATGCAGTAATATACTGCAGTTGTCTCCTAGACTGTCTTTTAGCAAACTGAATAGGAAAACGACAGTGTCATTACAGAGCACAGAAAAGCTCAAAGTAAATGTCAAAAAAAGCTTCCTGACATTTTGACAGAACTACTTAATTGACAGTTGTATTCACTGAAATGAAAAGGTAACTGGAGCAAAGAGAAATAAAGATCAAACAGTAAATTTTAGGTCAGTTTACACTTTAAAAAGTTGAAATAAATAAAACAAGCATCACCAACCCCCACCTTCCCCAACTCACCTGTCCTTAACACACACAAAATTACTAGCACAGCCTGGCTTGTTCTTCCCATCTCCTTAAACATTTGTAATTGCTGTTACTAGGTAAAGAAAGTAAATTCAGAAGTTTTGCTTTCTATTTTCTGTGAAGAAGCACAGTGAGATCTTGCTCCTCTGCAACAGTTTATTACAAGAGCTCCAGTGTGCTCTTTATAAAGGCTCTTCTCGAGCTGGAGTGGGAAATCCCTGGACGGGGAAATCCAGAGGAGGGAGGAAGAGACCCATACCGGGCGGTGCCCATTGGCTCAGCGCCCTCTGCTGCTTTTGTGAAAGCCCAGGAAAGTAAACAGTAACACTTGAAATATACAGTGCCTACTGCATTTTAAAAAGTCAGTTTCAGATACGATCCTGCAAACCACTGATAAAATGAAAGAATGTGCATAAGTCCAAGTAATTGAATGCAACTATATCTCAGCTGAAGAAGTTATTCAAATTTGCTTTTAATGAAAATATTTTTGTGGGACTGGGTCTTCAGAACATTTCTAACAATGCTCAGCTCTGTAAATAACATTACATGACTCACTATTTCCTTTGAAAACTGTGCTACCAGTTTAAGAGGTGACGTTGCTTATGTTCCTAAGTATTTTTGACCTCTAAAAATGAAGAAATACATCAGATAACAGAAGTCTGGAGACTGACTTCATCAGCTTGAATCAGGCTCATACTGTTCAAATTAACTGAATTAACTAAGATTCCCAATTCCACTTTGCAGTGGATATACAAATCCAATTTTGAACATTTCTGAGGACAACTGTTGCTGGCTAATAAGGTAGCAATGTTATGAAAAAAAGTAAAGTAACATTTTCAGTGGTTAATTTTCAATTGGAAAATGCTATGAATGCAAAGAATGGATAAAGGTTTCTAAATCTCAGTCATTTATGTATTCAACTACTTGAGTAATTTAGGCACTACAGAGGGATCTGGACAGGCTGGATCAATTTGCTGAGGCTGATTGTATGAGGTTCAACAAGATGAAGTGTCAGGTCCTGCACTTGGCTCACAACAACCCCATGCAGCACTAGGGGCTCGGGGAAGAGTGGCTGGAGAACTGTCCAGGGCAAAAGGACCTGGGTGTGCTGATTGACAGTGGCTGAACACGAGCCAGCACGTGCCCAGGGGGCCAAGGCCAGTGGCATCCTGGCCTGTATCAGCAACAGTGCAGCCAGCAGGACCAGGGCAGGGATTGCCCCCGCTGTGGTCTGTACTGGTGAGGCACCACCTTGAGTTCTGTGTCCAGTTCTGGGCCCATCACCTCAAGAAAAACATTTAAATGCTGGAGAGTATCCACAGAAGGACAACGGAGCTGGGGAAGGGGCTAGAGCACAAGTCTGATGAGGAGTGGCTGAGGGAGCTGGGGTTTAGCCTGGAGAAAAGGAGGCTTAGGGGGAGCTTTATCCCTCTCTACAACTGCCTGAAAGGAGGCTGTAGTGAGGTGGGGGTTGGTTTCTTCTTCCAGGTAACAAGTGACAGGACAAGGTGAAATGGCCTCAAATAACACCAGGGAAGGTTTAGATCATATATTAGGAAAAACTTTTCACTGAAAGGGTGGTCAGGCATTGTAACAGGCTGCCCAGGGAAGTGGTAGAATCACCATCCCTGGAAGTGTTCAAAAATGTGTGGCTGTGGCACGTAGGGAGATGGTCTAGTGGTGAATATGGCAGTGCAGGTTTAACAGTTGGATTTGATTTTAGAGGGCTTTTCCAGCCTAAAGAATTTTATGATTCTATATTGGTCAATTAAAAATAACTAAATAAAGCAGCAAAAAATTCAAAATGAAACATATATGTTTTTAAAATGTCTCTGGCAAATCATTTGGTATGTAATAGTTTGGTCATTTGATGTTTATTTTATAAACAGCACAAATTCAAATATCTAGTAAATGAGTAATAACTTGGAAAAATAAAGGCTGAAGTAACAATGCTGTAAATGTTAAAGAAATGTATTTGCTGAAAAGTTTGCTCTCCATCAATATATGTTTTAAGTCAATCAGAGTTTATATGGTTAATAACCTCATGCTAGCTCCAAAAATACCATGGTCAGGTGAGAGTTGGATCAGAGGCTGTAAGAGTCCTGCTGTCCTACAGGCAGCATGTCTTTTTCAGGAACTATGTGTTATTGCTTTTTATGTGACTGTAGATGCTGCCATAGCTTTGCATCCTCATCGAAGGATAGCTGGACAGTATAAGCTGCTACAGAAACACACTGGGTAAAATAAGAAGAGTCAACTACTTTTTTCATGCACTCTTCATAAACCCATAAATATAAAAGGGATGTAAAGATCATGAAAATATAAATCTGTGATCTCAGGAGAAAGTATGTAGTAATATTAATAATAAGAATAATAAATTAAAGAAACACCCCAAGACAATCCAAGAATTGCCCAGAAGGCAATAAAATAGGGAAATCTGAAGCACTTGGAAATGCCTAACCAAAAGTCACTAAAACTAAAATTCAATGAAATTGCCACAGTGGATTCCACCATAATATTTTATTTTGTTATCATCATCATAATTTTTTTTTTGTTAGAGGAGGAGGAAAAGGAGGAGGAGGAGCAGGCAAAAGAGAAGGTGGAGAAGACGAGGAGGAGGAAGAATAAAACACTCTTAAGTGTCACAAAAGGCAAGCAGAGTACTGTTCTGAAAGTACTGCTATCAAATCCAAAAATCCAAAAGCTATCCCAGATAGGAAACAATGCATCTACACAATGGGATTTTACTTCTGAGAAAATGGTTTTGTTGAAGGAAAGTGTACTCTCTCACTTACATTGCAAATAATTACTTTAAATCACAGTCAGAGAGAAGCAAGAAACGAAACTCTTCTGCTTGGACTGCTTAAATAATCATCAGAAGCTAAGCTGAAAGAGAAAGGTCAATAATTCCTTGCTTCTGGGAAATCAGTTTCTAGACAGAAAAAAATTTGAACACAGGAGGCCATATCTGCATGCTGGAAAAGTTTTAATCAAGTCCTTCATCAGATAACATGAAATAGGAAATAACTCTGATCCTGCTCTCAGTAAATTAAACTGGACAGCTGCCATCAACTTTACTGGAGTTGGATCCTTAGCAGAGGGACTACTATACTGAGTGATCAGACAAATTCAACTCAGACAGTTTGGGTAAGAGCAGAGTTAGCCAACAAATATTACTAAAGGAAGTACAAATCTGCTAAAAATTTCAAAAGTTTCTTAAAACTTTCTCTTTACACAACTTCAAATGTGAGCCCTCTGTGTATTTTAAAAAGAATATGTAACTTACTGTTGCTCCTACTACCCTCAGCACCAACCTCAAAATAGGAAAATGGGCACCAAGTTTGCTTATTTTCAGAACTGTCTGTTCTATCTGTAAACAAACAGAGATCAGCTGACAAGTTTTACCACTTGACCTTGGGAGTTCAGATAATCTAGCTTTTTATTCAAACAGCACAGAGGAGGGTGCTGGGGGTAAAAATAGAGGATGCATCTACACCCACAGTGAGATAAGTATTATAGGATCAACTGGAAGAAATCTTGACACATGCAGAATGTAATAAAGACTGGAATGAAACAAGTATTACAAGAATATTAGTAAAGTCAAAAAAGATTAAAAGAATTAAGCAAAGGGATGTAACTACATGTTTTTCAATACATCTAGTAATCAAAAGAGACTTCTAAGGCTTTGATGGACAAAGATAAAACAATTGTGTGTTGTGAAAGGGAGTTTGGAAATACTGAGCACAATTTTTGGCCTGGCATAAGAAAACACAAGTGTCCCTCAGGAAACTAAAATTTACATCAGACTTTCCTGGAATTTAAGAAAATAAACCATTTCAGAACTGTGCTAAGCATTTGCTTTAACTCATACTTCTGCAATCCTGTTAAATACCTATATGATCCATTTGTAAGTTTCCTCTAAGCAAAAGAGATAATAAGTTCTTGATATCTTAATGAATTATTCGAACAAAATGCAGATTATCCAACATGTTAGTTATCCAACATTTATACGCCTCTTCCTGCATTTTTAATATACTGCACTGTCTCAGGGAGGGTATTAGAGGAAAGCTGAAAGGCTAACCTTTTGCAGAATCTGAACTCTTAAAACCTCCACCACTGGTTTTGTGATTTAGGGCCAAGGACCTGTGGTGAAGACAGATGATCCTTTTGACAGAGGAAATTTAAGAAAAAAGAAGGTAGAAGGAAACTCATTTAATCTGATATTCTGTTTCCTGTGTCAGCAATAAAATTCTTCATGGCACTTCATTCCTGTATCTGCATCTAGAGGCACAATTTGTGACTTCTGCTAAAAATACTCAGTGCTGGAATCATAACTTCTGTACAGGACCCCAACACAGAAACATGTGCAACGTGTTTATCACAAAAGATCTCTGTGTCCCATCAGCTTGAGAGGTCAGAATCCTTCTGTGGAAGGCTTGACATTCAAGTGAGAGGATGCAGCAAAGTCTGACTCGACAGTTCTTCAGCCTCATATCAAAGAGGTGTTACAGCAAGTCCATACTTAGGTCGCCCATTTGAACTGCAGCCCTCACACATCTCAGGAAAGATACTCTTAGGATGTGCGCTGGAGGTCTGAGTAAAGAAAGCCTCTTACAGAGTTTCTGATGCTTTATGGAAGCAGCTGGGATGAAGAGCTTCCACCCCACACAAAGAGTGTCTGATACCTCTACAGGACGATCATGCCTAAAGAAAAAGAGCCAGAGGACTGTGCTGTAACTCAAATGAGAACTATCTCGGAGGGAAAACTTACAGGCATCAGCAAAGAAGGAATACCCTTCAGGCACCACATGCAAGGTAGTACCTTTAATACGGTCATATCTTGATGATGTAACTGAAAAAACATGGAGCTGGAGGACATGTGTGAGTACTACTGACTATATGGCTAATACAGCAGGAAATGATCTGCCAGCCTCAACATTTTCAGCTCTCAGCAACCTCAGTAGCCTTGCTCTATGGGTTGTACACTGTCTCCTTCTTCAGAGCACCTGGATTTTTGGTTCCCAAAGCTTCCCCAACACTTTGCTTCTCCTGACTGCCTCCACCTGCTTTCTCACCACCTGACAATAATACAACCTCTGTATAGCCCCAGGAGGGGGAGGAGAGCATCACTGACTCCCTATAATTTTCATCTCCGGATGGGAAGGATGAGATCTACATGCAGATCTATTTAAAGGGTTGCGTCTGTTTCAGGAATTGTAACTTTGTACCTAACTACAAAAAGAACACCAACGCATTACCCTGTAACCCACATCACACCTCACAATTGTACTCCACATCTAACTTGTCATCTATTGCAAGAAGTGAAAAAAAGAGAAACATCTTAAGAAAGTTTTATCATCTGCTTCTTTTCCTTTTCTGGAATTTCTTAAATGCTGTATGTAAAAATGAATGCATCTACTTCCTGCATTATCTTTTTCAGGCACTAGCTTCTCAGCTAGGACACTTCCTGTTTGGTTAGTCTGAAGGCATCCAGAATCCACAAAGGTGCCAAATAAAATAATACAGAAGTGTGATAACTTACACAGACTACAGAATAGCTAATTTCTTTTTTCTTTTATTCAGACTACAGAATAGCAGATTTCTTATTTTCTTTTATTCAGAGGCATTGTCCACTTCACAGAAAGAACAAAAACTTCATCTAATAATAAATAAAAGCCACTAGAGAAAAAAGTCCCTACTTTTTATCTTAGTTTTTTGTTGCTGGAAAAAAACAAGCTGTGGAAATTCCAGACTTAATTTCTAAAAAAACTGGAAGTATGATTTTAGTGATGCTGGATCTAAAAATGAAACTGTTGGATAGCCTTTAAATCCACATACTTAAAGTGCCAAATACTACATTCCCAGCCAAACTTTATTAGTTTGGATTGCTGACCTCCTATTTTCTTCATAGTGACATAGGTAAAAAAAAAGTTTCCCTCCTCAAATATTATCTAGTATATAACGAGAGTCAATTCAAATATGAGCCTTGGAGTATTCAAAATCTCTTTGGGAATTCTGAAGTAAGACTTCAGATCTACTTTTATTTTGATCTAAATATAGCAAGTCATATCAAAATCATTTGTTCTCACTGGAGAAAACAAAAACAAAAACCCCCAGACAAAACTCATTCAAAATGGACAGAGTACAAAAATAGAGTAGGCTTTGGGTCAACATGCAGATGATAGCCAGAACTTAGGATATGGCAAGGTAAAGTCAGATAAAAACATTTAAGTAGGAATATGAGCAAGTTACTTAATTCCCCCAACATTCCACAGGAAATTCCAATACCATTAAATCTCGTTCTGTACTTTATTAAGGCCAGCATTTCACATGGTCAGAAGAAGTTTATTGAGACAATGGTGCAGAACTTTTTGACCAAGCTTTCTTGTTACTCACCAGCAGCAGCCCTCCAATACACTTGTAGATCAGTCACTTGCCTGTTTCCCACATCCTTCCTGCTCTTCAGTCATGAAGTACATGGATGTCACTATGGACCAAGAAAGACAAAGGGGAACAATGAGAGCAAGGTCTATAATAGACCATTCCACCTGCAAGAAATCCAGAACTTGGATTCTCCTGGACAGGGCACTGAAAACTGCACTGCTACTAATTGATTGTCCTTCAACTTGTCTACCAGAATATATTCTTTTCTATTCTCTTACAATGGATCATACTCTGAAGAACTGTGCTTGGCTGTGTATTTTTGCTGCCTTGTATTATCTTTGTTGTCCCACTGTGGACTGGCTCACTAACAGATAGAAATATTACACAGATGTCAGAAAGGAATTAAATGACTTAACAATGCAGGATTCAAGAGTCATAATTTTTAAATCTTCCATATAAGTAAGAATTACAGGGATTGTTCAGGGTTTTTTTGGGGTTTTTTTTTTAAGACACACACAAAGGAAATCTTCCTTTTACCTAGATTTTGTCACCTTCCCCTCTCTGGAAGTGGCCTGAAATTCCTGAAGAAACTGACCTTCCAAATAGAAACAAGAGGGAATGAACCAATCTTTACTTCCATCAAACAAGAATGACAAGTATTCAAGAGAAAGCATTTTGCAGTAGCAAAATATATATGTTTGTGTTTCTGTACACATACTGATAAATCAAGTGATGCTTAAAACCAGCTGTGAATCTATTAAAGATCCAGCACCTTGCTTTTCTCTCTTGAATGTGCTCTACCCTAAAGAAAAAACATGCTGTTTTGTTACTTGGACTATTTCTTGTTTACCTTTTTTTTCCCCAGACAGTTAGGTATCATCTTAACTGCTTTGTTTGTTAACACTTCCATGAAAAGAATATGCCAAAGTAGGAGTGGCTAAGTGAAAAAGACCATAACAAGCTTAATTTTTCTAAACAGGCAAAGGTAAGAAAGATGAGCGTTACTGGAATTTATTTCCCCTCCCCAGACAATTACTTGGCTAGGCATCAAAGCCCCGGCCCTTGTAGTCCGATATAGACAACAGAGCAAGAATTACTTTCATAGCTGTGTCACCCACTATCACAGACCATGTTACTCTCTAGTGATAAGAGAGGCAACTTGAGAAGTGTGACACATGTTTGAAATTGCTGTCGGGCAGGATAAAAGTCTGTGCTGAATTAGTATGAGAAGTATCTGACTTCCAACATTCCCGTACCTCTTACCCAAGGATCCCTCCTGAAACTTCCCAAGAATTGTAAGTGAATACCAAACCATTAGTAACAGACGCTTTAATGACCCTTTTGGTTGAATAAATTTTGCCTCGTTTGACTTAATTTCTTACTATAGTTAGCTCCGCACCATGAAGAACGGATATTGGTAGCTCTCCTTCAACAGCTGAGCTCTAGACAAACCTATATGGTTCTCTTGCAGCTGAATGAAATCACTGCAGACTAAGTGAGATGACCATGCAGCTAGTGCCAGGGCTTTCACTTGGAAGCTGGGACATCCTAATGGGAAAGGGAACTATTCTGTGCAACACACAGTTTCTAAAATATAAAGACATAAATGTTTCATAAGCAGTGTTGAATCCTTTTGTGGATCCAGGATTAAATCCGATTAAGTTCTTGTAGGCTCATGAGTTTGAGATTAATCTTACCTCTGTAGCACCTTTCAGTACTCAGGATACCAGTAGCATGATGACTTGGGATCTGCAAGACCATCAGGATCCAGGCACAGGAACTCCCAGAGATGTATGAGGGTGAATTCGGTAAGATTTTAAGCAAATTCTCTTACACTGAGTTTCCTAGATTATTTGAATGAATACAACAGAACCATCTCACACTAAAAAGAAATACACTCTAACAATTCTGTATTATTGATTTAAAGTATATGACATAAACCCATCAGCCTCTAAGTGATTTATTATTACATTTTATCATATTGATTCATCTGCTACGGCACCAAGATCCAGCTGCTGACTTTGCTTTTCTTGCACTCTCAAGTGTCTTTTAACATGACTATTGAATTTTTGTGGCAGGAAGAGATTTTCATTCTACCTCTAAGGTCAGCATATGCTGTAGCTCATGGTTTCACAAAATGTGCTGTTACGTAGCAAATAGTCTACCAACAATTTAGGATCTCAGGCAAATAAAGAAAAATTGTTTCTCTTTATCCTGCATCTTGTATTTATTAATGGGAATATTTACTTTGAATTTATTTTTCTAATTCATTAATTGGAAAATTAATAAATAAAATTTATTTTCAAAGATTACCAGAAGATTTGCACATTTAACATAAAGGAGAACAAATTTTCAGGTGAAGTCTATAGTACAGAGGGATTACAAGACTGAAGAGAAATTTATCACAACATTGAAAAGTAAGCAGTGTATGTGTTCAAAACTCCGTAACTACCCAGGAGGAAAGCAATCACAAAATTAATCTGCAGTATTTACTTGTTCCTTCTAGCTCATATTCCTTTTTTAATAAAAGAAACAACTGCTTTCTATGTTTTCAAAAGGATTGTACAGTACAGTTGAAAAATGCAATTAATTTAGACTAAAGCTGCAGATGGTTCTAAAGATTAATAAATGAGGAGATTATGATCCTGCACAACATTCCTTGTGAAGCTAGTTTTGGTTTCGTGAATCATCTGTAAACTTGCCTTGATCTTTTATTTTCTTACTCTTCCTAATAAAATCTAATGTTTCAATGAATGCATTTCATATTATGGCATTAAGCTGTTTTCATAAGGATTTCTATAATGTGCCATTTAAGATTCAGTTTATCCTTCCAATGCTGTTTTAGACAGAAAACTAAAGGAAAAACTCAGACGACCACGTTAGTGTTTTGACTGACAAACACAATTACCTACGGGACTTAAGTGCTATGCAAGAAGTCATCTGTGACTTCTTGGTAATCTCATGATTACCAAGTGACATCGGTTGCAACGATTTCATAGTAAATCCTTAAAGTCATTCAAGGTTAAACACAGTGCAAGCCTAACTTGATATGCGATTGGGACTTCAGTTTCACCTTGGCTGTAATTGCCAGCTGTGTCTCAAAAGCGAGATCTCTACCTTACTCAGAGAGCTCTCCGGAGCTCATGGAATCTCGAGGGCCTGCGGGCAAAGTGAGTAGAGCCTGGATAGTCACATCTGGGTTTACAACACGCAGAAGTGCCCAGTAGCAGTGAGAGCAGCTTGGTGCTTCCCATATGAATATGCAGGAACTACCCAGCAGCCCAAGGCAGCTTTAAAATCTTGCTGTTAAAGAGACATGAAATCTACCATTCCTGCCAATGTAACAGTGCTTTACACAGAGATAAATTTCACAGGTTCTTCTCTGAGAAACTTACTACTCAAGGTACGCATGAATGTCAAACCCTGCCACAAATTTATTCGCAAAATTTCCAGGGTCCACATACTGAGAAGCTATTTGAAAGAGTGGTTAAACAAATTCTTTTAAATATAGTAAGTTCTTATGATAAAATCTTTCTTGACAAACCAGGAATCACTTACCATTGCTCCACAAAACACAATAAATAATGCAAATAGATAAAAAACCAAAACTGGAAAAAATGGAAAACAGGAAATAGGTATTAAGGAAAATTCTGAAACTGTTATTAAATAGTCTTGCTTCAGCATCTCACATACTTCAGAAAAACTTTTTTCTTATGAAGTAGCTCAAATGAAAAGACAAATGGTGCTAGCACATACAGTTAAGATAAGAAATATTATAGAGAATATTCCTATTCTCCAATAATTGTTTCCACATATTACAAAACACATTGCATGTTTTGGGTTGGAGGTTACACTTTTTAACTTCTTACACCAGAAGGAAAACTTTTTCATAAATAAGTGCTGCTGCTGCATTTTCTCCCTTACATTTAGAACTATTTGCTTATTATCTCTTCCAGCATATATTAAAAGAAATGCAACTGTACACCAAAACTTTTGACAGAAAGGTCTGCTTTTGCAAGAGAAAGAAGGTTTTTCTAGTTAATTCAGTATTCCTCTAAACCTTGGTAAGAATCATGGAAAGTAGGCCAGAAGCTGGCTAGTGTCTGAGATCTCACTCCTATTCCCCCATTTCCAGTATTTTGGAACTGAAATCCTGTTTGGATGTGCTCATCAGTGTAGTTGTTACAAGGAGACAGAATATACCTACAGTGGATCAGTCAGAATTTTTTCAAGCCAGAATCCCATCCCTGACACTGGCCAAAAGCAGATTAAAAGGGAAAAGCTTGAGAATGGTGGAAGCACAAGTGATACAATTGCTTACACAGGGACCCCGAGACAAATGGTCTCTGCATTGAGTCTGTGTTTTTGAGAGCATAATTCAAGACAAGAAAAATCATATGAGCAAACAAAATTTGAGAAATAGCTAAGAGATTTGGAAATACAAGTTTACTGACGTGTTTCTAAAGCCTGCAGCCTTTTAAAATCTTATCCTAAATAGCATAGAAAAATAGAAATGAATAGTACTAACACTATTTCAGTTAGAACAAGGAATCACCTGCTCTGTTTTGCCACTCTAAAACCAGCTCTGCTGCTTTACTCTCCTCTGCACTACAACTGCAAAATCTTTTTCTCCGTGCAACTTCAACATAACCTCTGTAATTTCAGAATCTAGAATGCCACTGAACTTCATCAACTGAGCTCTTCTTAGCATCCCAGTTTTGCACAGAGCCTCTGTCGAAGTTTTGAATTAGCCCACAGCAGTTGCTGCCTGCCAGTGCACTGCTCTCAGGCCACCTCGGTCCTGTTACCAGTTTGGCTGTGTCACCATCTGCTGACTTTGCACTACAGGTGTCACAGAGCTGCCTGCTGGCACCCACCTGTAAAGGTAAGATTTCCCTAAACTAATCATGTCACCGTCCTACTTGGGTTTTCATTCTGCCCTAGTCTAAAACCCAATGGACTCAAACAGAGAATCTTCTGGATACAGTATTAGACTTTGCATTGTCCTCTTCAGCAGTGTAATGACTTACTGAAGGATTTTTCAACCCTGAAAGCACCACATTTACTAACACTACAAACTGGTATGACTGAAAAGCTAAGGAGATACTTTGCTTGCTTCTTTGCAACAAGGATTGGTGTAACTGACCTCAAGAGGAACATGATAATTTATAGAGCTCCTGCTATGCCGGGCCACTCAGCCCAGGGCTCAAGCACGATGCATGGAGATAGTCTTGGCCATAGCAATTTCTATCACAAGAATACATATCTTTACCTAAAGAGTGGAAGTTGGCTTTGCAAAACAGCTTGAAAATCATGTCAAAACTGATCTCAAAATGCAAAGATGTTTCAAATGAAATACATGAAATAGTAAACCTCTAAGGTATATAATCAAAATAACTTTTCTTTCTGTGGTGTTTCTTTCCATTCTCCTCTTGGGAGAAAGTTGGCATTTATCATTTTAGTAGCATCGATTACCTCTCTTTAAACATTTTTCAATTTTATCAGAAAAGCCTCCACCTTCTGCCAATACACAATTGATGAAATCTTCCTGTGGCTTCAGCCCTTTTCAAAATCCCAAAGCCACACACAGGGTAAAGAAAGAAACAGGATGTCCAAGTAAATTATACAAAAATAGGAAGAAGGCTGTTTATGAAATGGCAACCAGAGTCCTGACATATACAATATTTTCACTGTTTTTTCCTTTGCCATAAGTTTTCTGACCCTTCTGGTTTTTTGTTTTGTTTTGTTTTTTTCTGGTTGATTTATTTATCAGCTTTTTCTATCACTATGGCAAAGGCAAATATCCTCTGGAAGGAAGACCATTTTCCCTCCTGCACACTTCCTCTGGGACAGAGAAGAAATTGATTTATTATCCTGACAAAGTTGGCCACCTGGACAGAGACACCCGTCATTCTCAGAAGTGCAAAGCTAGAGCATGCTCTGGCAAAATCTGCCTGAGGAACAGATCATTTCCCACATTTGCATTTACTGTAGGACCAATGACTAACTTACAACAATAGTCAACAGCAGTAGCTTCAGCAGAAGATGAAGACTGCACATAACTGGCAAAGTTCCTAATGCAGTTCTTTAAATAATGTCCCTATTTGCTGAGATTATGTCTCCTTATTTGAGGTATGACTTCCTTCTTTAGCTTGTCTTACTTTACTGCAATTATTATTCTTTCAACAGTGAAAAACCACAACATTTTTTTTAAAGTCCAAACCCATGCAGAACAAACAATGCATACAAAGACTGGTAAATACTGGAGCATACAAATTTGTAAAATTTGAACATTTTATCTCTGAAGACAGCAAGAAACTTCCCAAAAGTTTCCCACCTACAAATTATCGTATAATCAGACAGTATCAGTTTCAGAAATCACAACATACTTAAATCAAGGAAATGCGTAACATTGCCTGGAAATGAGAAGAATTCTCACTTATTAAAGCACAGTTCATGCTAATCTTCAGATTTAAAAAGTAATCTTCCTCATTTCATCAATGCTGTGATATTTATAACATTTGAACTGTCTGTATTTAGTCTGCGACCTTTATATTTGACCTTTAATTGAAATTAGTTACAGAAAGACAGACGAAAAGATATTTTCTAAAAAAAGGAATTTAAGGTTTATGATAGTCTAGAAGTTAAAATCATTGCCATGTAAAAACGGATTTTTTATTTTTTATGTATCCCAACTATATGTAGGACTTAGACCACTTTTACTGAGCTTCACTGTGTGAGTTGACACATGGACACCTACAGACTTCCTACATGTCAATGTTTACATCTGCAGTTTAACTCCACTGAAATGATATTCTTGCCCAGTTTTAAAACTCCTTACAACACAAAACTTTATGGCCTACACTTATAATACATAAATGCTCTGTGCTATGTGAAACACGAAAATATATCAATATAATGAGTTATTAATATCTACATGACATATAGATGAAATAATTATATGCGAAGGAGAAAATACATAGATCTTTCTCAATATATTATTTCTTTTAGAAAAACCTTTTACTTAGTGATTTATGTGTATAGTGCAAATTACTCCTGAAATGTCTTCTATAAGGTACCTTTATCAAAGGTACATAAACACAAATTTGTTTTCTGGTGCCACAAAAATGCTGCATCTGCATCTATTTTGTCAGGATTAAGACTCATTTCAACAATTAATTTATTAGCCCCTTTCTCCACAAGACAGGGAATGTATAGCTTAAATAATCTCCGATATATTTAAATCTCAGTTAATTTTAAAATGTTTTTCTTGTATTGCAGGTAAATGCCAATATCACCAAGTTGTTTGCATGCATACAAGTGGAGGCCAAAGACTACTGTTTCTGATGGAAACTGTCATTTGACTTGTCTAATAAGCTCAAAGGAAATGGAAAACCCTGTGAATGAACTACACAGGAAAGTTAAAGACTTATCTGTAGTAGCAAAAGGAGAGAAAATGATACAATATTCCAAGTTCTGTTGGAATCCTCATAGGCAACTCAAATGTTGAACCAATGTATCTATATGCTGAATTCCATCAATCTTCAAAAGTACTGTATTCCCTACAGGGCACATAAAACCCATATACAAGCAATTAGGGAAGTCATTCTCAATTTCAGTTCTCTTTAAAAAATGGTTGAAAACCACTTTCAATTAAAAACCAATAAATATTCACGCATATATTTCTTGAGTTTGATGTAACTGTTATGTGTGTTCTCCAACACAACAACGAATTCATCTCCCTGATGCAGGTACCCAATTGCTTTCAATATCCTGGCTTTTTTCCTTGTGTAATACTTTCTACTTCTTATCATATTATTTCAGTTGGGTTATTTTCCTTTCTATTCTAGTCATATATTTATAAATGTCTATCAGCATTGTTATGTAGTAAAGCATCAGAGATAATAATAATGATGATAATAATAATACTATTATTATGGTATTAATGTATTAATTTTGGGGAAGAAAAGTTAAGGCAGTTAAGAGGCACTAAAACTTCTTATTTGCTTCTCTGTGGAGAAATGTGTGACCAGAATGATTTGGCCATACAAACATCCATGAATCTTTCTTGAGGCGGGCCCCATAAATCGTGCCACCAAACAGGTATTGCAATAATAGCTTCAGAAAATTATTGGCAAGGATTAGCACTAGCCATTGAATTTTAATTCTTCTGGACCAATTCAAAGAGCCTTGTCTTCCTTTGGAAGGACTTCAAAATTATGAATGACTGCCGAGAAAAACTGTCTCTGCTAGGAAAAAAACAGTACAATGCAATAGGTCACTAGAAGTTTCCCTCTAAATTTTTTTTATATGCAGCCTTTTAGGGAGCAAAGGGAGGTAGGGTCTTCCATTTGAAATAATAAATCCCAACTACGTTACAGAAACTTTGGTCACAGAATCACTGGCGTTCACATAATTATGTTAAAGAACATTAGGTGTTCCTGGAGTCTCCACCCCGAAACAGTTTCCTGTTTTTCAAAACCTCAGCTACTGATGCTAAATACTAGAAGATTTACTCTAATGCAGCTCCTCTCATTACAGCTCCTACATCCTGTTTGTAAATCTGTCAGTGAAATTAAGCTTTCTTACAGCTGTGAAGTCTATCCAAACTGACCACTGTTACATGCCAAACTAGAACCCAGTGTGAACTTTCATGAGTTAAGAACCTGTCTTCTCATTTTCACTGTGGTGAAATGTTTCTCATGTTTCTGAGATCCTACAGGAATAATTAAAAGCCTTAAAAATACACACAAAAAGAGGAAAATTGAACCACTGGACTAAACTCGTCTTCTAGTTCTTGAAGAGTTTGTTCATACAGCTATAGGGTTTGTTTCAGACTTTAAAAACACTCATAAAAACCATAAAGATACATTTACAGAAACAGAGCTTCACAGGATAAAAGCAATTAGTCACGGATCAAATACTGTTAATAAAATGGAAGTGCTTTGTACTTCCAAACTTGTTCTAATGAAGATGACTATTGATCAAAACACTTTCTTAGAAACTCCCACATCAATAGCTATATGTAGAAACAAAAAAAATTACATAGTCAAATCTGTATTGACATCATTTGATTAAACAAAACGCATGTCAGGGTCCCTTCCAAGGCATATCTCTGTTCTAGCCCATTTTCTCTCTTCAGTTAAAAGAGAATGAATCAGGCTTGCAAGAAACCTGGAGAGGAGATGCTTAGGAAGTACAGCCCTTTCTACTTATGCCTAAGATCTTTGGAGACTTTCATATTACCTCAGACTCTTTTTTTCTTGTAAAATATGAATTTTCTAGATAAAGATGTAAAACAAGATTTTCCCTAGAATCTCTTAATTTGCTTAGTGTATTATTTTTTTTCCTGACATTTCAAGCAATAGTTTTTAAAGTCCAGGCTGCAATTGCATGGAATCCACTTAGACCTGCACTCCTGCTTTACTGCAGTGATCTGATTTTCAGACTTTCATGGAACCTCTACCCTTCCTCAAAAAAAGGAAAAAAATTGATCCAAAAATACAAAGCCTCACCAGTCCTCATTCAGTGTCTTTACAGTTCATGAGTTAAAGCACATTGATGGGAATTCCTGTATTTTTCCTGTAAAAGCTTTTTGGCTTTGAAATATCTCCTGGCAATTAAGATTATTTTGAAAATGTCTGCATTCCAAACTCCACTTGATTGTGTAAATTTTCCATACTACCCACTTCCTTAAAAATCACAAGGGAATAATTTCCTAGGTAAAATCTGAAAACAGTTGACATTCCTTTTGATATTTTAAATTTTTTTTCAATCTGTTAAGCTTTGAAGCATGATCATTTCCCACATATATGAATGCCTGTGTACATTTATATTTTATAAATACAGCATAAAATGTGTTTTGTAGTTCTTGCTCATTCAGCCATGTTGGAATTTAAAACTACATCACCAGTATTCTACCAAATTTCATGTAAAACAGACTGGTCATAGCAAAGTCCCCAGTAGATGTCATGGTAAAAACGTTACTCTTACAAAATAATTTTTAATATCCTGCATCCAAAAACGTATAGTTTTTCACATTGCTTATTTTAAAATGTTCCTTAAAACACTCAGAACTCTGCGAATTTTTACTGTTTTAATTTTTTTTACCAAAAACTTCAATTCTTTCCAAATGGAGGTATTATTCAAGTATGGTGTATGACCAGACCGTACACACATGCACCATCATCTCTTCAGAGCAAATAAACCTGTCTCAGCTCCTGCTTGCATGTTCTCAGGATAGTCCTAAATGCACCTCCATTGTAGCTCGACAGCACAGCTGGTCTGCCACAGCTGTATTCCCATGGTCTCTGTCAGTATGACCTGCTAGGAACAAATTTCTGCAATGAGATATTTTATTCTGAATTGCTATTAAGGTTGCAAATCCACTTGCTATAAAATGGGAAAGAAGATCATTACAGTTTGTTTGTTTGTATGTATGTTCCCACATACAATTTTTTTCCCCAGGAAACCTTCCGTTTCTTTACTAGAAGAGATAAACTGATTGTGGTAATGAGTGAGGGGTTGGACTATAAAGGAGACTCTTTGTACCTGAACTTTGTCTCATTTAGCCACAATTAAAGTTATCGAACTCTGTAATTTGCCTAATTAAAGTAGTAAAGAATGTTTATTACTCTGAAAGTTTGGGCGCTTAACTTAGGCAATCAAAGTTAATACAGTTGAGGTGCTCCAGAGAAGTGGGTAGAAAACACCAATAAGTTAATCAGTGGCAGTTGTCTTTCATTTTTTGGTGGTCTACATCAAGTATGTTGGCCTAGGTACAATATAAACTTGTGTTCAATTCAATTCAATTCAATTCTATCATCCTTTGAATAAGCTGCAAGGGAGGGGAAAGTTTTTAAATCCTGTTACTAATAGGAATTGCCGTAATATCCTCATGTGTACGAGGAAATGCTTTGAGATAACAGACTAAAAAGAGAAGATATAATAACAGAGCAATAGAAAAAAAACAGCTTTAGGCCATATCCAGCTTATTTTACATGAGAAATAACACCCATTTTGTCCCAGTTCCTACATTCACAACCACTTTACAAGGAAAGAACAGCCAGCAAGACCCAGATCCTCACAGCAATTTCCCTTGATGTGTTTTGCTATACTAAGTGAACCTAAATTCCAGACAGCTCAAGCAAAATGACACCCTTGAGCAGAGACTGCGATTTTAGTCCCGGGAACAGCATACCTGTGGAGTCCTTCAGTTACATGAGGAAAACACTTCTTTTTTAGAAATGGGCCTGATAAAGAACTGTTCTGTGACAGGCCATCTTATAAAACACAATAAATCTGAGATCAGTGCAACTTGGATGAGGAGTGAGTCAGATAACAGCCTAGCACTTGTGGAGAACCCAGGTGCCTGAACCCATCAGCCAGCAGTGCCTGCTGTGAGCACCTCTACAGCACAGGCTCCACTGGGCTCCAACAAGAAAGTCTTACATTTAACCATTAAAATCTATCCAGAGAGATCATCAAGCAAAGAACAACAATTAGACTGTGGAGAGAAAAACCTCAGTCAGAATTTAGATTCAAGAGTGATTCCTAACTGTGGGGGATTTTGTGTGACATAACACTTGTTGTACAGAGTTACAACAGAAAAAATACTGAAATTGAGCCTTTTTAATATCAGACAACTTTATATTTGTTACCATAAAAAGATCACAATAAACATAAAAAAGCATATGCTCTGGAGGTTTTAAAATCTTGAAAATACTCAACGGTTAGATTTCATCTTGGAGGGCTTCTGTGATGTTATCTCCATTCTATTGTTATCTCCATTTTCAAACTCAGATGGGCCTATGCTATGAGGCAAAACTTTTGCTCATATTAGAATCTTCTGCTGCAATAGTTGTGGTACCAGTCATTGCCAGCTAGATGTCCCATGCACAATAGGCTACGTTATACAATGGCAAAATTAAGAGTTTGCCTTTTAACATGTTCACAACAGAAACAATTTTATGCACAATAATTCCCTTTTGTTCTTTTCCTTTTGGACAGTCTGAAGTTTGCAAATGCCTTCCAAGTATGGCAATGGTCTCCACTGATGCAGTGGAGAATAGGAAGTCATAGTATAAATATCTAATGAGCACAAAACATGTAAAAACCCTGTCTCCTGTGAGAAAAGAGAAATGCACCTTTGGGAAGCTCCCTCTCTGCCAAGAAGTTTTGCAGAACTGCAATGGCAAATGCCCCAACTTATTTTGGTGAGGTCAAAATTGGGGAAACCCCACTGTGCAAAGCACTGGAAGAATTTACTTGCTACTGTTTGGAAAGTATCTGCACAATGCTCACACAAGCATTTAGATCTCCAGATAGACAAAACTGTTCTCAGACTCAAAGGAAGTTAAAATATTTCCTCCTTTACTACCACATTTCTATACTTCCTTCTTGATTATTATACGGCCAGCCTCCTCTGGTTCTCTGCAACTGTTAGGGGCTTTTGTCCATGCAGACAACGACAGCCTAGAATGATGAAGACAATCTGCTGAATAAGGTAACTTGTTCTGACATTCTGTCTTTACAAGTCTGTACAATACCAAACACTGGCTATTCTCCTGTGGTAGAATGGTTTCAAGTACTAGCATTTAAAGTCACAGCAGGTATATAAAACTTCAGAACCTTTCTTGCAGTAGCATCTCTTAAGTATCTGCGCTCTCCTCTTTCAGTTTCTTTTCCGTTATCAGTAAATTAAGAGTTATTTTGAAACTCTTCTTTCCAGTAATTAGTTTTTAACCTTATTTTCAGTAGTTCACTTTGACTATCTTTCTTCTTAATGATGAAATCACCTGAAATCACCTTTATACACTGGTTGCAGTATACCACTTTTCCTTTGCATATTTATTTTCTCTTCCCAGTTAATCAGAGGGTAACTTCAAAACTGCTTCTATTTTCTTTAAAGACTCTCTTCTACACTGACAGGTCTCACATTTCCTATCACCATAATTGCTCTTGGGACTTTTTCCAGTCCTCTCAAAATCACATGCTAAATGTTCTCATTTCCTTTCCTATATGCCTTTCCAAAAGTCAGTTTCTTACCCTTTGTATTACAGCCAATCTCTCATCCAGTATGACAAACACCTCTCTTACTCCTTTGTAAGTATTTCCTCACTGGCACCTGGAAAGAGTTAGGAAGATCACTCAGATGACTACTTTTTCCCAAGCCATTAATAGCTCAAGGCACTACTGAATGTAGCCTGCAGTTGCCCTGATATTTAAAACTAGCAGAACTGTAAGATATTTTATAGCAGGGGTATTTTCAGGCATTTAACCTCTTTGCATGTCTTATAATTTCCAATACTAGATAAATTCTCAAACTTCTTGCTTCCAAATGCTTCCCAAATCTAGCCCTATATTATTTCTTAGTACTGTGTGCTCACATCATTGTTCTTTTCCCACCTAGTTCCTGCTCAGTCACTCAGCCATTTCATTTGTACAAAATCAGTACAAATAATTAAGATTTCCTGCTATTCTTTTTTTCAGTTATCTTGCTAGGAATGCCCCCACTACTTGGAAACATGGAAAAAAATTTCTGAGATATCGAAACTGAAACTTTTACAAGGGAATAAAGAAAAAAGAAAAAAAATGGATAAAATGTGTTATTTGTGAAATGAAACAAAACAAGACAGGATTAAAAAAATACTCGTGATACTAAGTCCAGTGTAGGCTCTTGGCACGTTGCACAATCCCAAAACTGAAAAAAATAACTAGATGTTATTTCACAGGAAAGTATTTCTGATTATTAGTTGTGTAAAATACTGAAATATATACAATAACATCAGTAGAGGGTATTAGTTCCAATTAACTATGTAACAGAAGCCTCATATATGCTTAAATGTTTTGCTAAAAGAATCCTTACTATCATTCAATAAGAATTGTAAGTGGAGGAATAAAAATGCAAGAAACCACCCCTTTAGTTGGCAGTACATTCAGCAATGAACTCAGAGGCTCACAGGCTTTGTATAAAAAATCTCTAACAAACTTTTACTACAGCAATCACATCTTAATAGCTCTGAACATGTTTTGCACCTATGTGCTAAAGCAGACACTGTTTAATGAGGGTTTGAAAGCTGTGGAAATACCCTTGTAAAAGAGAGGAAATGGAAATCCCCCTCTCATCCATTATTACTTCAAAATATTTTATATAAAATTAATATCATAGTCATGGATGGAGTTGAATGTTCAGGAATATGGAAAAATCTTCTTGCATTCTGGATATTTTGTGAAGATCTGCAGGGGCCTGTATGGTTCAAAAATCTCCTGCTTATAACTACTCTTTCTCAGTAAAACCTTAATCCCTGTTAGATATTAGTCCCTTCCTTAACTTATGTTGGGAATGCTCTTGTATTTCACAAGACTAGACTAGAACTGGAAGAAAAAGAAAAGGAATGTACGCGGTCAAATTAACTCCTGCTTCAAGCAAATGCTGCAGAGAGACCAGGCACAGGCAGGCTCGGCTCCTTACTCTGGCTTGTTACACTGGTTTTGAACGTTCTCAGCTTTTTCTTTAGTCCTCACCTGTGCTGGAGCAAGTTACTTTTAGACACTCCTGCTCATAATAGAAATACTGCAATTTAGAACTTCAGCACTGGTCAAAGCTTACACTCAGAGGAGAAAACAGAGAGAGAAGAAAAGCAAAAAAAAGAGTGAGGGGCGAGTGGGAATCTCTATCCTTCCCCCACATGGTGGGCCCAGAAGGAAGGCTGCTGCTCCTGGGAAGGCAGCTCGTGGGTGAGGAACATTGGGGAAGCTGCATATAAACTATTACAGCAAAATTATCAGTTCAACAGGAGATGAAAAGGAGGACATGTCTCTCCACAAGCTGTCCCTTTACTGCAAAGGTAGTAGCAGGCTTGGGTTTGAATCCTAAACTGAGGTAAGCAGAAAAAATGCTCTTCCAGCCTCAGCTCTTACTCTGTCCTCCAGCCTGCCTTCCTTAGCAGGCAGACTGGGAGACACGCTGTACCTGAATTAGGGCACCTAACTTAGGGTGTCTCTGGGAACACTGAACCAGTACTGAGAACTTGTTGTGTAATTTGCAATGGAATACTGCAGCAAATATTCACAGATGATTGAAATAAACAAACATAACTAACTTGGCACCTTCCAAGAATGTTAATTTACCAGAAACTAAAAAGAAGAGTGATTTTCAAGTGACTATTGCAGTATAAATGTATTCCTTATAATCATCTGAAATTCTGATCTCTTCAAATCAGTATGTTGCAAAATGCCATGTTAATGAAGAGCCTATTCAACATCCCATTAGAATGTTGTATATTTCTAATGCACTCCTGGTATTTCCACGAAACAATCTTCATTGTAATAAATAACTGTTGATTTATTCAGAGCAATTAACAACTTTAAGAAATGTTAATGTTTCCCTGTACTGTCTGTGTCTTCTGCTAGAAGACTCACAAGCCTCTAGGCCTGTTTCAAAGACCCTGCTTGGACTTCCCATGAAGAGTCACCAGCCAAAATTTAACTCTCCTGGTTCTTTTAGTACTTTATAAATACAGAGCCCTTAAAATACACAGTTTTGATGACTCATCTTGTGAATAAATTCATCCAAGGATAGTGAAGTAAAATAAGTAGTTTCAATGTATGATAAGCAGCTTACAAATATTAAATTTTAGAACTTATTTTTAAACATACTCACAGATTTAAAGTACATTAAATTTATCTACTCATGCTTTCTTCAGTTCACCTATGACACTAAATCCAAAAAACAGTCATGCTGGATTTCTTGCTGAGCGTGCCTATTTTATGGCTGTTGCTGCAATCCAAAATTAGTACTTTATTTAGTATCAGCACTTTCTTGAAAACAAATACAAAGTTGACAGTTATTTTTAAGAATGTGCTGCATCACACATTTAGAAAACACAAATAATGCCAGCAAACATGAAGGAGATGTACCTTATAGAGTGTCACAGGAAACAGAAATCTCACAGAACAAAAAGGTCTTCCTATCACCAGTAACTAGAATTTGGGCCTGCTATTGTTTATTTAAAACATAGGGAAAACTCTGCATCCTGACACTATACATGTATTTTGCTCCATATACAGCATGACCCTTGACTTATAATAGACATAAGAGAACTCCTTGGCTTCCATTCAGTTCAGCCACTACAGACTGAACATGCAGAAGGTTCAGCCAACATCCACACTACTTTAAAAGGATTTGACACATCATCAGAAAAAAACAAAATATGAGTTTCCTTGAATTCTAGGGGGAAAGAACTTGAATAGCAAAAAGAAAAAAAAAAGAAAAGGACAGATACATTGCCAGGTCAGACAGTCCTGCTCCTTGTTGCTGAAGCAGCACTAAGCAAAACTCCCAGCTGTACAATTATTGAATCAGCCCTACCATATTTCTTGGGGCTTTTGAAGGCTGAAACCTGCAGTCAGTTCTCCAAAGCCCAGAACCAAGTGGAAAACTGCATGGTACAGTCTCCACTAAGGAAAAAATATGTGATTCCCAAAGAAATTAATAAAAGAAATTTTAAAATTAAGGCTGGTTTTTAATAAAGCAGCAGAAATCCATGGTTAACTAAGGACAAGGCTCATGATCTGCCATGTCTTAATATAAGTTAGAGGAAAGGTAGTACTTACTGGATGATGCTCACCTTCCTGGGTAATCTATGGCATCTCTGTATTCCATGCAAATGCACAGATCAGCACTAGGTGTTGTTTCTAAATGGTGTTAACAGGAGCTAGTTTTTCAAATGTTGCTGATAGAAGGCAAAGATTTAGTAACTGATTGCAATTTCTTCTGAGTTTTATTCCTAAATCGCTCTACTTCACCGCTTTCATTATGGAGGCCTTTCACATTTTCCATCTCTTGGGAAGCATCATTTTTCCCATTTAAACTTGAAGTATGTCCTTCTAGCATACTGATACTAAGCACAGGAGTTAAGGACTCTTGAATCACCAAATACACAGTAAAGCAGGAGCTGGCAATTTCAGTATATCTGAAATGGGAGGAAGATGCAAAAAAGAATTACTGTGAAATGAATTCCTTTTTTTTTCTTATTTTTAAACAGACTGCCATGTTAAAAGTAACTGATTTTCTGGTCTTCGCTAACCTGAAGGATTTTTTTTTTTTGCTACTACTGGTTGTTCTAATAGCTTTCTACTAGGTTCTTCAAATTTGCAATTCCACTGCCCAAATTAGTTCACACCTACCTCTGCACACGTTTTACAAACTTTTGAATTTCCTCCACAGTGCCTTCTGTCCACAGATGATCTCTTCTAGCCACTCCTGAAGCTTTGATAAACTTCCCATTTTCTTGACAGGGTTGACTATGTCCGTTATCTCATTTTCACTTCCAAGGAGGTGTCTTGCTCTCCCATTCCTTCTGATCCCATTTTCTCCTCTCTGTTCCAACTCCTTTGCTCTATTTGTTTTCCTGCTTGTTCCTGAACACTGTCCTTGTGGGATTGCAGTTCTATGAATTTGCTTCACTGACCTTCATATCCTGTCTTGCAAATGTGTAAGCATTAAAATTCTGTAATTATTTTAAGCGTTTAAAGTCATCTTGCTCATCCTTTTTTGCAGGATTTGCAGAAGTTCTGCAAGTGTCTTCCTAGCAAGTACTAACCTTGAAGCTTTCCTAGCATTTTCATAGTTACATGCTCATCCATAGCTCTTCCTGTCACATTAATGACATACTGAACTCTGAAGAAACAGTATGGTATTTTTTTGTTATCTTCTGCCATGATAAAATCCTACTAAATCAGTTATTTTTCGCATCTCTTTTGCACATTTGTGTAACTTGTACAGCAATACCTCACCTCTAAGAAAACAACTATTGAACCCCCCGCCCAAAGGACTCTTTCCTTACCTAAAGACCTTGGTTCAAACATGGCATGCTGCAGTGCAGACTCCTTCACTGCATAAGCAAAAGATACAAATGAAAAAGCTGAGAGGCTGGCTTTATTACAGATGCAAAGTTGTTTGTCTGACTGGGTTCCATGTACTCTCAAATGTTAATGCTTTAAAGTAAGTATAAAATAAGACCTCCCCAGACTTCCAAAGCTCACATGTTTTTGTTTATTTGTTTTGTGTTTTAATAACTTTGACATTCTCCTAAGGGATTCTTAAGCTTAAACTGCCTACTTCTGCAGGCTTCCAAAACTTCCAGATGTTTTTATTTTTTTTGTGTTTTAATAACTTTGACATTCTCCTAAGGGATTCTTAAGCTTAAACTGCCTACTTGTGTTCTTAAATAGGAATTACTGGTTAGGTAAAGGCTTTGGTTTGCCTTATAATTTTGATAAAAACTATAATAATATATTCTTGTCTGACATTAATTTCTGATAAAAATACAAATGGATAAATTACATATATTTGTTAGCTAAAAATTAGTAAAAGGTAGAGATTAGGGAAATTGACATATCATAGTGAAAACACGTGTATAAAGACGACTTAGTGAATGTCTTAAAATAAATACACCAGACATTTTCTTGAACAAAATGTATACTTTGCACTGTAGGTCTATCCTTAAAGTCATTAAAAGAAGGTTTAATGAGGGCTTCAGGGTGGATTATTATTCCCCTCCAGCTTGCTGGACCAAATCTGATGAGTGTGTGGTTTTCCTGTAATTGTACACATGAGGTACATAGCTTATCTACTTCCATAAATAATAACGTATATAAACAGAAATATCTGAGCATATGTTTAAAAATCACAAATATGTTTGTTATGTTGCGGCAATGATGCATAAACTATTTCTCACATTTCTCTATTATCTGTGTAGGCAATCTTAAAGCCATTTCACATCTGCATCCTTTCTCACATCTCCATGCTTAAGTTTAAGCCTGTCAGTGTTATAAAACCCAAAAGGTAACTAATTGTATCAGCCTGTTCTCTCCCTAATTCCACTCCAAAAATTCTGACCTTGTTTTTTCTGAGATTCAATTCTAGAGGCTTTTTAGACCAGATAACTCGCACAGCTTCACCCTGTTCGCCAGCAGCACATGATCCCTTTGGACCATAGTGCCATCTAGCTTCTCTTTTCTTGACCTCAGTAATTCCATGTGCAGAACACAGTTGTGTGATGTAGCAAAAGAAGGGCCAGCGAACAACCATTAACAGAATTGTTAAGTTATTTGACTATTTATCTAGACATACAGCTGAATTAGGGGAGCCTGGTAATAAATCCCTCTTTGATAATCCAAATGTGAGCATGTATTTTCCTTTAGAATAGGTCTTTTTGCTTCTCTTCAAAATGTGAAAATCAAGATCCTTACTGATGGTCTAGGCATGCTACCAATGCCTTTGGAAAAGCTCTGGTACCATACCAATACTAATACACACTTCACAGAACAGCAAGGACAACATGGGTAAATCCTCACACATTGCTGAAGGCATTTGTCTCTTACAGAAAAGTCTCTGCTTCCAAAGAAGCAAAATGTGAAGAGACTTGGAAAATTCCTTGAGGTGCCTAGAAAGGAAAAATGCTAGAAAAAGTAGCTTTCCCCTCACCTGATGTGGTGGGTGGGTGGGTAACAGACTTCCTTGTACACACATGGCATCTGAGATCCACTCAAAGATGCCTGGGTTTCATTTGCCTTTGCAATATATGCAGGACCTAACTATACGCAAGCATACAACAAATTCAGTCCCTTTAATGAGGGTGTAACTTCAGAACAAGAGCTGCAGTAGTAGAACAGATAAAGTCTCTTGCAGGTCTGTGTCTGACTCACGTCCTTGGCAGCTTCTGGTGAGCCAGGACTACACAAGATCCAATCCAGTTTGCTTAATCTTGCTAATTCCCTGCTGTGCTCGTTACTACCAGGAGGGATAGGTATTTCCTGCTCTCTCCCATGAGCATGGTTTGTTCCTCCACTGGCACCATTACATGAACTTCTTACTACTGGAATACCAACTACTTAATGCCGTTAATGCCTAATAGGAAAACAGCCAAATCTTCAAACATTTACTTCAGAATGAATGTCAAGATAAAGATTTTCCATGAAATCCTACTAATCAACCAAATTTCTTAAATGATATGGGTATATTAAGGCCTTAATCCCTAAATAATTAACAAATTAATTGAGGTTCTACTGGTCTTATCCCTTTCCACATAAACCACCTTAAGTCTGTGAAGAGATGAGGATAAATGGGCTACTGAACATGTAAAGGTGGCATAAATGTGCAGCTGTTAGAGAGATGCAGAAGTTGTGGCCTTTTGCAATGGGCTTGTATGAGGGAGAACAACTCACATCCGTGGATGGCCCCTGTAAAAGAGAGCTGCAGCTCAGCAGCCTTCTTTTTCCTAAAGAGCTGACAGACACAGCTGTCTGCACTGTGATAGCATCCACCAGCATCAGACACCCTTGGTTAACAGCTCCAGACAACCTTGGCATCACTGAGTGTTTTCATGGACATTTCATGTCATTGTCTGTAGATTATCTGAATAAAAGTATTTATATAATAGGTACCTGTGCCAGCCTAGGAATGGCTGGCACATAAACAGCTTTGTACACTTCTGCTTGAAACCAAATACTGATGTCAAAATATTACCAAATACATATGACAACAGTTCACCAACTTTGTTCCCAAAATCAATTAATAGAAAACAGTATCTCAATATAGTAGTGGGCAAATGATGAGAATAAGAGTCAAAAGAACACTTCAGTATTTCTACTGGTATCTCATTTACAGATATAAACTTGTATGGGCCATTCTACCCTGATTAAGTTGATCACAATTACTTTCAAATTATAGATAAGAATAACATATAATCAGCTATTTTATTCATTACATTAACATAATATTTATAGTGTTACATGTTACTACATGAGATAATGGTTACAATGCTCTTAGTTTTACATGTAGTGTGTTTTTATTCTGAATTATTTGCTCCACAAGTTGCATTCACACAGATTCTTCAATATGCTTTTCCTAGAACCTTTTTATATTTTGGAAGGGATTGTTTTATACATTTGTATGCTTATGAGACAACTTTTTTTTAATAATTAACTGAAAATTGCCTCTTAAATCTAAAAGAAAATAGCCCAACTGTAATAATAAAATCTGAAGAAGCTACCAGATAATGACTTAATTTTTTTTCTCAGAGTTTTGTCATACATTCTAAAGAAATCAGACCTATTTTATCCTCTGGAAAGCCACACTCTCTCTGCCACCCACAATCTGCAGTCTTGTAAACATATGTCTCCCAGGAGTCCTGATCTCCAGATCAGCTTCTGGGTTCTGGGAGTCACCAGATTCTGCCATGACAGAGACCTTGGGAAGAGCAGCCAGAACACCTGGGGCACCATGTGCTCTACTGCAAAACGGTATCGGCTCATCTACCACACTGACATATCCTGCCAAACAAGTTTTCACATGATTTCTCTGGACAATAACTCCATTTAAAAAATATTCTTAAACTCCCAAAGTCAGCCAAAGGGATGCTCGTCAAGGGATATGAAGTTCTGACAAGTTTTGTCTATCTCAAATGAAATAAAGCCATAGTTCAAAAGGCTAAATATTATGTAATTACATAAACATGCATGTACATGTAAGTAATAATTCTCCTTGAATGTTAATAACTTAGTAACAAAATATCTTCCCCCCAACAATCTCAAAATGTATTTGTGTCTGGGCTGATACCAAGCATGGGACACTATCATCTCAAGGATTTTTTTAGCATAGTATGACTACATTGCAGAAGGGACTATAATTATAATCTTGACATTACCATAACGACCGTGGTTGCTATCAGGTGACAGGTATTATATAGATAATCAGTAGACAGCAATATTTAATGATGCATGAGATAAAAGAAAATTAATTCATTACTTTAATTCAGCTCAGAGCCACCATTTGTTAAATTTGCATGTGACTTTCCTACTCCTGTTCATATGTACATAA
The DNA here is from genome assembly GCA_013397975.1 of Machaerirhynchus nigripectus. Taxonomy (NCBI): domain Eukaryota; kingdom Metazoa; phylum Chordata; class Aves; order Passeriformes; family Dicruridae; genus Machaerirhynchus; species Machaerirhynchus nigripectus. Next base: position 2,960,068 of record VZRQ01009416.1, on the reverse strand, counting down.
CAGTTACATTAAACAACAAAGAGCCAAGCAAGATATCTGCGGTGAAATCAGAGAGCTTATATTTACGCTTTATATACAATGAATAATTTTTGTGTTCCTATATATCTCTATTTTTTAATACTATATAGTTCTACTGCTTGATTTAATTAGCATATGAAAAAAAAAAAGCCAGTAGCCACAGTGAAAGGTATGAAAAATGCCTTTGCTTGAAATCAAATAGAAGCAGTAGTGAGATTGGCTTTTTTCCTTCCTGTGTTGCAACCTACCAACTCTTTCATTTAATCTGTCCGAGAGAAATAATGCCATAAACTGAGGAAAAATAATCTAGAGTAGGGGGAGATGCTCTGTTGAATGAAAGAGGGACAGTTATGCTCACTGAAGGAGCTAATATGGCTGTACATTTCAAATCCTGCAAGATTTTGTCACTACCTTTATAAAAAAGGATTAATTGAAAGATATTTTTATGGAAAAGGACACTCCTGCAATGAAGCTATTCCAGTATGTGTAGAGGGCCATGGGTGAAATGCAACAGAAGACAAAGGAGTAATACTCGAACATAGATACGAAGAAGTACTACTCACATAACTTCACAATATTTCTGGTTACTAACTCTGTTCAAACCTTGGTCCTCCTGTCTCCACAGCGACAACACTGCTACAGCCATTTCAATGAACCTTAGAATGGAAGATGCAAAGTTTATAGAGAATCATAGAAACAGTGTTTAATGAAATGACATCAAAGTCAGAGTCAGAGGTTCTAGGCTGAGAAGAAACTGGCTGTCTCAGCACTATGGTACATAGAGGCAAGGCAGAAAAAGGGATCAGAAGAAAACAGAGGATATGGAACAAACATGAAGAAAACTTTGCACAATGTTTTACAAAACTGACTATTTTTCAATTAATCATCTGTGTCTCTCAAACTTTCGCTTTCACAGTTTTCTTCTGTTGCTAATTCTCACTTTGTTGCTTTGTGACTGACATTACACCTCCATCAGATCATCAGCTTCAGAACAGATGAGGAGGGATGCAGCCTGAAGCATAGCTGTGTTTTTAATTCTGCCCTGAGACTGTTACAATGCAGGTGAAGACAGCCTGGATACAGGGCATCTTTGGTCTTAAGTGAAGCTTTTCAATAACAGCAGCTTTGTTCTTGTTCTGTGTGCCTTGGCTCTTGAACCACCAGAGCTAATTCTGCCCAGTAAAGATGAGCCTTACACTTCCTTCATGTTTCTCTAGTAATTAACACTAAATATGGTTTTCATTATCTGTCAATTCTAGAGTAGCAGGAAAACTTTGGAGGCAGGGGTGAATCTCACAGAAGTACAGAAAAAAAAGACATTTAAAGAATGCTGAAAAATTTTGGCAGAGGCACATTTTTATTATTCATTATTTCAACCCGTTGTCTTACAGGAGGGTAAGTTCAGCATGGTGAAGTCTGTGGTGCTACACAGCTCCCTTGTTTGGCTTGAGCTCCCCTTCCAGCTGGCAGTTTGCTTTCCTCCTGAGCAACTCTCAAAAGCTTGGATCTAAATTGATGACAAGCTTGATGTGTGAGGTTGCAGGTTAGACATCCTACAGTTTTCCCTAAACACCAGTTAACCTTCCTGGAGTGGTTATTATGCCTCTTCAGAAACCCAAAGCTTCAGGCAAGAAGGCAGCCACAAGTGTTTTTTTCTCGGGATTGTTTCCAGCTCTTTAGTTTCATGAATATCCACCCAGAGTCAGTGTAGGGCAGGCTGCACAGGGACCCTTACCATATTGATCTCCTTGAAAATAAACTGACAAGGTGGCCCACACTCTTAAGGCAGAGCAATTTTCCTGTAAGGTCATGTTTTCCACACCAGAAGAGATCATTAGATCACCATGCATGGTAACGGACTGGTTTGAATACCCACATAAAGGTGCTTATTCTGTAATGATGTCACGTTTGTTAAGCTACTAATATTGAACTCTTCAGCCATAAAGGTTTTTTTTCCAGCCTTCAAATGATCTTTGGATTTTTTTTTTTTTCATATGACCCTTTTTTACACAGCCTTACTCAAATGCAAATATCTGCAAATATAGACACAGATTTTGTCCACTGCTCTACACAGGCAAAGCCCAACTTCAATACCTACTCTTTAAATAGAAATTTAAGTATGTGGGATTTGTCCATCACTTCGTTAGTCTTAGTTTACAATTGTCTCCCAAAACTTACACTGCTCAAGCAGTTGTGCCCTGATCAGCAGAATCAAGAACTTTTCCCTTAGTGAAGAAAATTATAGAAGATACTGAAGAAAGGGAAAGAGAAGGAAAGAAAATAGACTATTACCCTGGTAAAATGATGACAGTGCATGGGAAGGATTGACATAAAAGAGCAAAAAAAGTAGCTTTCTTAGAAGTTAAACAGTCACGAGAAAAGCTATTTTCGCTGCCATTTGAGAAAGGGACTTCTGAATTTAAAGAATATTGCAATAATCTAGTTATGTGATTTAAGATTAAATAGAAAGCTAAAGTATATGTTGTCACTTTTTTCTTTAATGAAATGCTACACTTAAATGTCTTCATTTGAAAATAATCTGTATGTGGGTTTTTTTAAAAATAGCATCAACTTGGTAGTTAGAAAAAAAAGGTTCACAGTGTGCTTATGGCTGACTGAATCTGGAGGTTAGCTAAGATGTTATCTCTGCTTGTCAGTCCAGTTCTGCTCCTGAATGCAATCTCTACAGGAATGCTGATGCAACTCACACCTTTAGTCTTTTTTTATTTTAGAGTTTAAAGAAAATTTGCTGGTGTATGGAATGCTTTGCTAAAGGAAGAAATTGAGAATACAATTGCATGTTTTTATTTATTAAGAAAAGCATAGAATTCTACTTCCTCACATATAAAGAATCAAATAATTTGAGATGGTTGATTTTATCATAATCCCAGGCCTCTTCCGGCTTTCAGATTTTTCTCTGTGTTGTTTCTCAGGATCAAACTGTTAGTGCCCCGGTCCTGCCATCTTCATCTCCCCTTGTCATAATTTCACAGCTTCACTTTGCTGCCTTTTCTTACACGTTTTTGAGGGCAATGATTGCCCAGTTTTCGTGGAGACTCCTACTGTTGTAGCTACCTAATTCCACAAAACAGCTCTACAGCTTTTTATAACTACCGTAAATTAAGGGTAACTTTAAAAGATTGAATCCAAACTGTAACTTCAGGAACACCCTCTACAAGCAATTTTGACAAATAATCCATGCCTTAGGGGTCTTATTTTGAGGCATCACAATTTTACTTTCAAAAAGCAGGTCCCACATGTATTTCTGCAGGGGCAATCCACAAACTGAGTGGCAGATTTATTTGGGCCATAATACATCAAACAGCACCTTCCATTGCACATCAATTCATCTAGCCTATTACTAACTCCTACCTGCTTGTTTCCAGAAGCCCTGAGAAAATGGCAAAGGAATAGGCAACTATTGCACTTGAGCAATGTGGCTGATCTGCACTACTGTATCACTACTGAATCATAAATTCAGTGTTTTCATGAGCTCACACCTCCCATCTAATGCACATGAAGCCAGCTAATACATGTCAAAGCCAGCCAGTCTAGGAAGGGCAGCTTTAGGCCATGCTCAGACAACTTGCTTGGCACAACACCAGAGAAAAGGAGCAACTCAGTTCAAGAAAACCTCATTTGAATTGCTGACAGGATTTTCCATCATCTTCACTTACACCTCTTGAAATACTGTTTGGTTGAGACATTTTAAAGGACAATTGGTAACATATCCCTTGTGTATGTAAATTAGTTGTTTGAGCATGACAGAAATTCACATTGAAAAAAGTCACCATTAAACTAGCAGAGGACACATATAAATCATCTGTAAAAGTAAAGCATAGAATGACAAAAACTGAGAATGAGATCCATTTTCTTAACCAAGAAGCAGTACCACAGAGGCAGGAGAACTTGAGCCAAGCTGAGCTTCCATTGCAATTTACCATGGAGTATTTACAGTGTGGAAATACAAAGATTATGGCTGTAGAACAAGGCATACAGGACTTTTCAGAGCAGTAATTTCTCAGAGAAACGGATCTTGAGACAAATACTCTTCCTTAATTACTTTAAATTAATCTTTTTTCTGCGTAATGCTATTTAGGTCACCTGAGTATATTAAAACAGTCAAAGATTTACAGTCAGATGTAATTATATCAAACTTTCCAAGGGATTTCCAGTTGTTTTCTGGAATTGATGCATAGCATAAGGATAGCTGTCTGGAGTTTTGAAAGTTATAGCATTTTTATACATGTTCGCATTTAAAATGTAATCTATATAAAATACAGGCATTTCAGATTTAACTTGCATGCTATTTTACAAGGGAAGCAGCCCAGAAGTTCCAGTTATCTGATGGTTTGCACATTGAATTCGGAAACATGTTATTGCTTTAATTCCAGACTAACGTGTTCCATAGCCAAAACCAGGGGAGAGCAGTTGTCTAATTTTTTGTTTTAGAGTTTTGGGGTTTTTTTTGCTTATGGGCCCAGTATTGAGCTTTACCAAGTGTCTTGAGTTCCTCTAGGCATGGTGGGAGATGGTAATATGCATTCTTCTGTGGGTTCCAGCCCAAGGATTATTGTATAGTTTGAACAGGGTCTTACCCTCAGGTGGCCCTTAGTTGAAGTGAACCAGAATATTCTCCAATATTGGGGTAGATGAGGTTGAAACAGTTTTCCTTCTCCATTTGCTACACAAAGATAGCTAAAGCGCAGCCACTGTGATTAGGATGAGATATTACAACAAGGATATAGTGGTTCCTTCACTCTCCAAGATATGTGCACAGTGCTAATATAATAAATCTTGCATATCTTCTATGTTCAATATTTCCTTGCTGGTCTTCTCCATCTTTCTGATGCCATCACTCAGAAGAACACTGTCTCCAAGATGAAGGAATAAGTTTTCTGTAAGCCTCAGGCTCTACAAAACATCTCTTACTTTTCCACAGGTCCTTGCAAGTGGCTAAAGCCGCTTTCAAGATGTTCATACATTTTCGGGATGTCAACTACAAAAAAAATCCTTTTGAGGCCTTTGTTCCTTGTGTTTTTCAAATCCTGACCTTAATACGTATCTCTTCTGTGATGATGGAGCTTTTTTTATGCAGGGAAACAAAGTATTGGCATGGGGCTTTTAGACACATCGTTGTATCACAGATACCTAACAGGTCCCAGTCTTGGGAAAAAATTAAATTATTCCCTTTCTCTTAAAGCATTTTCTGTATAAACTCAAACTCCATCAGGTAAAGCAAGCAAAGTGTGTGGACATTATAAAATATGGCCAAAGGGCCTTTTATGTTATTACCTATCATACATGTCTTTTCATTGTTATTATCCCATCATTAAAATATCCTCATGAGAGCTGCTAAGTTTGTGTCACCCAATGCAACAAACTCTTGTTGTGACAAAGCTTCCTATGTTCCCATGAGTCCATTCTCCTTGAGACAGCACAATTTAGGTGATACTGCTTGTGGATGCCCACAGATTCAGAAAACAACTACCTTTTCCAGTCGTTTGTGCCAAACACAGCACTAAGTATCATCACCATGAGAACAACAGCAATTATGTCGGAAAAGAGGAAGAAGGAAGTCAAGCAACAGAGAAAGAAATACAAGGATTTAAAGACCATTCCTGGGAGGAATGGGCCTGCAGCACTCACCACTGCAGTTTCCGTGTGAGGAGCTGTCTCCTTTCCATATGCCACACAGAATCTGTTATTTTGTATCTGGCAGAGACTGTGAAATCATACTTCTGCAATAATATACTTAAAAGAAACACAACAAACTGGTAACTGAACAGGTGACAAGGTTAGATGGACAACACCAGTCCTCATATTGCATTGTATTTTATTGAGTGCCCATGGGCAGAGGCCTTTGTTAAAACAGGCCTTTAAGAGATTTCAAAACAAAATATTCAAACCAGATCACCACAAAGGTGCATATGTTTTTGCTTTTAACAGTTTCCACAGACAGCATCATCCTGAAGTTCGCCAGAGAAAGCTGAAGGAGGGTCTTGTATGGAGCACAGAGATCAGGTATGCTGGGGGAAAGGAAGCAGCTGCCGGTGTCTGTGTGTGCGTGCGTGTGTAATGAGGCACCTGCCAGTTCTTCACAAACGAACCCTGTGTTCAGAGACCTCGCTTCAAAGAACTACTTTAAATGCTGAAATAATTACATCGATTTTATAAAAACAAACTTGCAGTACGTCTCAGAAAGAGCTGTCTAGGTGCCTGTCTCATACTGAAATCTTTAGAGCACAACAACAGTTACGTGCGTTGCCATATTTACCGGTTATCCCAGATTCCTAAATCCACCGCTTTGGCTGGAGTCCTGGCCGGCTTCCGGGGACGGACAGCAGCCGTGCCGGGAACGGGGCTGAGGGGATGGGCGGGAGATCCCACCCCAGTGTCCGTCCCCGTGCACCGGGAAAGCACCCGACGCAGCCGGGCAGTGCGGTGGAAGAGGGAGCGGGCCAGAAGTGCGTGGGGTCAGAAAGGTGCAAGAGGACAATGTGTAGAGGGAGAAGCGCTACCGGGGCGGGGGCCGGGGCGGCTCGGCTGCCCGGCGGGCTGTGACCGCCGGCGGGNCGGGGCAGGACGGAGCGGGCCGCCCGGCGGAACTCCTCGCTGCGCCACGTGTAGAGCAGCGGGTTGAGGGCCGAGAGCGAGCAGAGCAGCAGCCAGCTGGCGGCCTGCAGCGCTGGCGGCGCCGGGCGCAGGAAGAAGCCCAGGAGGCTCACCCAGACCAGGGGCTGGGTGCCCAGCAGGAACACGCAGCAGAGCAGCAGGACGGAGACGCTGCTGAGGCGGCGCTGGGCTCGGCGAGGCGG
>VZRQ01009416.1:2894165-2953193 GCA_013397975.1 Machaerirhynchus nigripectus | reverse complement strand
GGTGCAGCAGGTGGAAGTTGAGGACGCTGACCCGCTTGGCGCTGCCCCTCACCCGCCGCACGATGCCGAGGTAGCAGTGGAGTAGCAGCGCGGTCTGGCCCAGCACGGCCAGGGCGAGGAGCAGGGCGGTGTAGCGAGAGCTGCCGTCCGACTGGGCAGAGCCCAGGGTCCAGAGCCCGGGCAGCAGCGGGACCGGGAGCAGGGCGAGGGCCCACGAGAGCCCAATCATGCAGCCCGTGTGTCTCCGCTGGTAGAGGGCCTGGTACACGCTGGGCAGCTTGGTGATGAGCACGTACCTGTTGAAAGCCACCAGCAGGTGCGAAGCCAGGGAGACGGTGAGGCCGAGGCCCAGGAGCCCCCCTCGGAGCAGCCGGTACTCCGCCGAGCGAAGGGAGGAGGAATTGGGGGGCAGCAGCCCCAGCACAGCCTCCTGGGGCATCCACAGGGCGCACACGCTCAGGTCTGCCGCACAGCCATTCACGATGAAGGCATTGCTGGTTGTCTGCAGCTTCTTGAAGGAGAAGACTAAATAGATGACCATCACATTGGATAAAGTCCCTGAGATAGCTAAGACTGCGTAGAGCAGTGACAGAAAGATGCGGGTCCCGGAGGAGTCCTCCCAGAGCAGCAGCAGAGGCGAGCTAGCACTCCAGGAAGAGGCGTTGGGCATCTCGCTGAATGCAGCTCAGTTTTGACTTTGCCCTGTAAATCCCATTCTTGTCTGGGTCAGAAGTTCTGCAGCAGGAGTCCTCACCAAGCACACGGGAGGCTGTGCTGCTGAGGGACTCTAAGGCAGGTTTCAGTCATACAAGCTGCAAAGTCCAGAAAATGCTGTTTGCAATAATGATCCAAAGAACAGCAGTGTCCAAGGCAGATAGGCAGCAAGAGAGTCCACAGATTGTAGCTGGTGAAGGTGGGTCCATAAGGAGGCAAATGGCTGTTGGCAGACCAGAGCACGACTGAGGTTTCTGTAGCTGTGAAAACAGCAAAAGCAGCAGCACCTTGCAATCGGCAGCAGAAACGGCAGCAACTGATACAAAGCTTTGCAGTTTCTCCTGTACCACAGTACGTACACTGTATATCATTCCAGGAAGATTCAGCCCTTCCACTCTTCATGAATTATTCAGCAGATTTTCAACTTGTTAAATCAAGACGAACAAAAAAAAAAAAAAAAAAAAAAAAAAAAAAAAAAAAAAAAAAAAAAAAAAAAAAAAAAAAAGAAGCCAAACCCTATCACGCTCCAGAAATACTCCAACTACACAGTCTGACTCTTTTCTCCCTGCCTTACCAGTCTTCTGGGTCTAACCCATTTACACAACTCTCATTTGAAGCAAGGTTTTAAACCAGCATCAGTCACTTCTGTCTGAAATACAGTCTATATACTGTAGAAATTCCTCTGTTGGATACTTGTTTTTAAACATTTTTTTTTCCTGATCTTATTTTGGTTAAAAGAAAGCTCAGTATGCTTCTGCAATTTTGGTTAATTTTAGAACTGGTTTATAATAGCAATATACTTTCCAAATGAAATCTTTCAGACACAATAAATAGACCAATCCTTGTAAGACAGTACTTATTTGAGGAAACTGGTTCTCAATCTAAACATTTTACATCTCTCCATAAACTTCAGCCTGTCTCAACCCACAGGAAATCCTGCATTGCCAACCTGCCAGAGGTGAACACTGGTGTTTGGTGAGCACACAGGTAACACAGAATCAGTGTCGTATTTGAAATGGTCTCACTCCAAAATTAGTTCCTGCAGAGATGAACAACAGCTCCTGAGGTGGACTAAACCTGGTTGAAGAGTAGGCATTAACAGTCCATTCCCAGATGGAGAATAGGTAGTCATGGGATTGATTCTCCCAGGAACTCTACCCTGCTTTCTTCAAACAGGGACAAAATGTTAACTGTCCTTACCTGGACAAGACTTAATAAGAAACTCAGTAGAAGAACCTACATTTACTTTGAAAAGCTTTTCAGATATGGAATGCTGGTTAATGTTGTGATGAGTTTAAGAAAAAAGCTGCTTTTATAGGTACGTTAGATGTAGGCTACAGAAACATGATTGCAGCTCATAAGGTATTATCTGTACCAAAGACCTTCATAAGGCAATTTTAGATATTGTTAAACTCCTGATGCTAACAAATGACAATACCAAAGTAATATATTAGGAGGTATTTATAGTTGCAATATACATTTTTTCAAGTTAAAAAAGTTAACTTGTGTGGGTTAATGGATGTTGCAATACAGCACATCTTTTATTTGACAGAAAGGCTCACATTAGCAATTGACAGAAATATTGATCCAAAGGTGGATTTGTTACAAACATGAATATCTATGTTCACTTTTAATTAATTAGATGGCTCATGTGCTTAAGGTTAAAGACATACCTCAGTGATTTACTTGATCAGGCCCTTAATTACCATATTTTTTGCCTGCTGCACTTTACAGTGTAGATCTAATCAAGTGTCAAACCTTTTGAGGCCTTTCATTGTTTAGCTGTCAGTAAAGAACAGTTATTATAGAAACTAAAATCCTCCTCTTTCTGCAGTTCTGTAATTGAAAAATAGTCTCTGAATTTGTAACAAGAAATATCTCCCTAACTGAAAAGCTTCATAAAGCGTGCTTTAAAAAGAGATGATTAACTGTTTCATAAGATGTTAGCCACAGAAGAATATGCCCAGTAGAGACCTTTAGATTTATTTAATCCATCCATTCATGTTTTTAGAGCTCTTGTGTGCTACAGCTTGTTCTCCCAGAACCAGATATATTCAAATATGAAGGAACAGAAATGGTAAAGTTCAAGGACAAGTGAACACAGGATATGAAATAAATTTCAGGCTATTTCTTAAAAGCTACATGGTTCTAAAAGACCTCCCTGACCTTTTGCTGGTCCAAATTTTTTTGTTGTTGTTAAGCTGCTTGTTACTGAATATTGACGTATTTATGAATAAAAAAAATGTTGTACATGAGCTGGTATTACTGTATTTCATCTAATAAATCAATAGAAGTCTAGAAAAAGGCCAAGGGAGAGGTTGATTCCTAAGTACTAGAAACCTTTTAATTAGCTGTTCTTCCTGTACATTATTTACTCTACCCATCCAAATCACCATCCATTATTCATCCGAATGCAGTGGCAGAAGCCTTTTGTTGTCTTTTTAGATCCGACTGTCACCAGAATTTGGGCAACTTGGAAAGCATCTCCTCTATTCCCAGCTTTCCTATTCCTTTAGAGTGGCTGTGAAACAGTTACACACTGTCCAACATCATCTATTGACCGGGATATTAGGCGCTAATAAATAATAAGTAGATAAATAATCATGCAATGTAACAAATCTGCTGAAAATCGGCAACAGAGTTAAACAAATGTTAGAACCATTTGCAACTAGTTTCTAATTGAAGGATGAAAAGATAAAGAAAGCTGAATTTTTTGGATTCTTATGCACAAATAATCTGCTCGTGGTGGGTCTAAGAAACCTGATGCACATGCAAAAATTCAAGGTATATTACACCTGTAACAAGGGGCCTCAGCCACGAAGGATTCCTCAATTCAGACACAGCTTTGAAATTACTGTATTTTGAAATATAACCCCCATCATCATAATATCAACATGTTAATTAAATACCTGGCATTATACAAAGTAAATATGAGAAGGTTTATAGAGATTGTTAAAAAAGGTATCTATCATGCTAATGGCCTTTTGCAATGTCATCCTACTTTTAAGTACATTACACAGTTTAGAAGAAAGAAGGTGATTTTGAAGAGTTACCTTCAATTAGAGATCAAATCATCAAAAGATTAAGAAAAAAACAAGAAACAAGGAAGCTGGCTTATAGAGGCATTTTATTATCAATTAGCTGTATGTATATATATATATCTACATTTCAAAATTAATCAGTATCGTATTAAGGAAAACTATTTATAACAAAATACATGAGAAAATTCTTCATGAGAGGTAGAATTACCATTAATCTAAAATTCATATACAGTATATTGTATATATATATGCACACACACGCTACTTTGTGTGTGTTTGTTACACATACACGGTTGCAAAAATGTACAGTATTGCATGTAAATTTTATTCAGTGATTTTGATTTTTATAGCTGCTTTCAGTATTGCTTTTTAACACTTTCAGTACAACTTTCCATAGCAATTTGTGCTCTGTTTAAGAAATGATGTAGCACTTAACTTGACTTTTAAGGAAATGCAGGGTATTTCACAGGTCTTCAGGAACAAAGACTGACAATGCAACCACTTTTTATTTTCAAGTTTCTGCAGATATTGAAAAAACAAATAGGTAACAAATCTGTTTCGTTTTTGTCTTGTAAATTAGTGGCAAATCAAATCCTCACAGCTGCTTCTATTCTCTTCCTTACCATGCACTTGTGGAGTTCTGAAAATTTACACATGATCTTTAGTACCTCCCTGTAACACCATTTCATCCTACGTCTCATTCCTAATCACATCTGACTAAACTGTACATTCCATAGAGTAAAGAGCATCTTTACTATTGACAAAAACATTCCATGATACAGAAGGTTACCTCAGCCATATCCTTTACAAATTTAAAGGTTTATGAAGCATCCAATTGATAGATGAAAATTTAATGTACTTCCAACATTTACTGCGTGTTGCTAAGGAAAGTGTACACATAATGCCAAATGTAGGTTAAAAGCATGCAAGTATGCAGTGCTACCTAATTCATTGTACATTTTTACCAACTTCAGTTTGGTCTGCCTTCATTTTTGCAGCATATATTGCATAGCAAAAGTTAACATTCTACATTGAAAACAAAACATAAATCCTTTAAGACAAATTGAAAGGGTGTTAATTGTACAACTGAATCATCACATAAATTACTTTTTTTGTTGCAGTAGAAGATGTAATTACATCACATCTCCACAAATATTTTCCCTTTATTTTTCTTTCATAGTGTTTCCTTAAGAAACGTTAGCAGCCAGAAGTGGAAAGCAGACAATGTATCAAGTGCTTTTAGTTGATATTGTAATAACAAGTCTCTCACTAGTTAGACTTCTATCAAGTTACCAGAAGACCAATTAATAAAAAAGTAAATTACATTAGGCTCTAAGCAATAATGATGGACCCATAAAACAAGAAAAATCTCTTGTTCATAAAAAAATTTTATATCTTTGATAAACACATACAAATTCCTTAAAATAAACATTTTTGTAGCAAAGTAGACCCTAAATTAAAATATATTCTAGTTTTTACATAATTTTTATATATAGTTTACCAAAATATTCTCTTAATACATATTTTAACACTGTACACAAGTTAATAAATGTCTTAATGAAACTCATTAGAAATATATTCAAGCTGTCTCAACATAAAAAATTTAAATTTGTATATAACATGGGGGTAGTAATTTCCGTAAATTCAACTTCAGTGCATCTGCAGTAGTCATTACCAATCAATTTCTTCCTGTTAAGAAGTCTCCTCTTGGTGTTAAGGTTTTAATACATCTTGTATTGAAGGTTCCTCCTTTTAAAGAACAGCTTATTTTCTTCAGTTCTTCATCATGAAGGACATTGATTTGAAGAGCTCAGCAGGTTTCACCAAAGCAGCAAGGCTTTAGTACTGAACATACTCAGACTGAAGGGACTGTGCAGAGAAGAAAAACTGATTAAAACTCACTGGAGAGGTTTTATTTATATATAACATGTATTTTTCACTTAAAGAGTAGAGGAAGGACAGAAAGGAGAAAAATAAAGTTGGAGTGGGACCTGAATCTCTGTATAGGTAAGATGAATAAAATAGAAGAAATTAAAATCTGAGTACAGTAAAGTCCACCAACTTTCCTGCTTCTACACTTACTTTTCCAAACCAATTTCTTGACATTCTTAAAGAAAGTGTTACAAGTGCTTTAAAATGCCACTGCTACTGTAACTGAATTGTTTCCACTTATCCTGAATCAGAATCCAACTGCTACTGTAAAAGAGTCAGCTTACTTTAGATGTTGATTCAGATAATGATGTAGGAAACATATGGTGTAGCTCATTATTGAGGAAAAAAGCTACATCAGCTATTATGCACATGGATATATTTATGTCTGATTACCAAAACCAGATGAAAATGAAGCACTGCAAATGGTTAATCTGGATTAGCAACTAGTCAGTATAATTAAGAGAAAACCATAACTTGGTCTACTGTATTTATTTACATGTCTGTTTCTACTGAAGTCTAAAGTTTTATTAAAAACTGATGAATCAGTTTAGACAGTATCCAATAATTTTATTATCATATTTATCCAATCATATCCTATACATGTGTTTAAGGAGTCACTCTGATGAATAGTAAGTCTTGTACAGTGACGAGCTGTCCCAGATTAGTAGGTCATAAACAAATAGCAAATAAAAAAACCAAACATGTTTTAAAACTGCATCATTTCTTCAGAATTAGAGAGAAATACTGGAGACCAACATGACTCCTAAGACAGATTGGAACCTCACAGTCTTCTCTTCCATTTTCATACTATTCCTAACAAGTCATTATAGAAGTGCTCTTTGGCACCAGCAGTGAAACCTATCAGTGGAAGCACATAATACATTTATATGCACCTTTATAGCTCTAACTAACATCACACAACCACGTTTCCCCCTATATTTTAAGTCTCAGTGTACATATTCGAAGTTGTCTTCTAAATGCATTTCTACATTGAAGATTTGGGACCATCTGGATATTCCTTCCTAGGTAGAAAAAGTGCTGTCAGCATATAGATTTGAATACCACCGACTAAAAAGGGTCTGGTTTTAGTAAGCAAGGCAGAAGGAATAGCCCTTCATTAATGAGCACTTGAAACTTCTGCTCTCTTAATGATCCTCCAAGGTTTCTCATTTTCAGACGTGTATTTTAACAACTGGAAAGATGGTTACACTTAATTAGTGCAGTATTTGAAATTGATCCATCAAAACTGAATCCCGAGTAAAGCTGATGAACATTAAAAAAAGGCATGAAATGTAATTATATACTCTCATATGTTGTAAAGCAATAGATTACTTTAAGCTTGGACAGATGAAAGATGACCAGAAAGCACTGTACACTCTTAAAACCAGCAAGTGTTAAAAAGAACTGTCAACACCAGCCCTTCACTCAGCAGACAGTAGTAACCAGGAATTCTACATCACAATTTAAATAAAAGAAGCAAACCATAAATTAAAGATTCTGAAGGTTTAACTGTAATTCTTAAAATTGTTACTAATCCAAGTTCCAAAAATAAGAAAAAAATTAAGGAAACATTAAAAAAGAACAACTATCTAGCAGCATATATTGTTTAGAAACAGGATAGCACGTTTTGGTAATTTTCATTACAGATGGGCAGGCAGAGTTTATTTACTTTCAAATGTTTTTCAGTGTGTTCCCACCCTCATTATAACTCTACTTCACATTGCAATGATTTCTTCCTAATGTTTCAAGTTATTTTCTGAATACAGGGAAATAATTATATCCAGCATTTTTCCCAGGTTAATCTATGTGACTTCACATAAATTTCTATTACTAAAAACATGGTGATAGCTGTAACAACTGAGCTACTGTGAACTATACAGACTCACATTTGAGTTTGAAAAATTTAAATATAGCAGGAGAGGCTTATTGTTTTGATTTTTTTTTTTGCATTTTCAGGGAAGTAATTTGTGCACTTAAATCTCTTCACATGTCTGAAGAAACTGATTGTAATGTTTCGAAGCCTGTAATTGTGTTTTTTTTTTCCTTTTTGCTTTTAAATCTTTTGAGGAGTTTGCTATTTTAAAATTTGTATTTGCCACGACTCAAAGTATGGCCTATGCTTCTGAAAGCTTTATTAAAACCAAAAAACCCCAATCCACTTTTAAAAGTAATTTGCTGGATTTAATAAAATCTTATTTAAAATAGAGGTAAAAATGGAAGAAAAAAGAAAAACCAAAGAAAATTGACGGCTGAATTGCAAAGATGAGAATATAAAATCAGTTCATGGAGAAGAACTCTGAATGTGTGTTCCTACAGTGGTCCCATGCCATGTCAAGCTTGCCATTTTATCCCCAAGTAACACACATTTAAACAAAGAACTAAGAATTAGATAGTTGCACTACTGATAAGGATATCTAATGACATTTATGCTGAAACAACTGCTTAGATCACTTTCATTTTTCTTCTTCAACAGGAGGCACAGAAAGCCACCTGGAAGAGAAAATAAGCACCAGATCCACCAAGGCACTAGAACTGTATTTGCAGACATGCAACTGCAGGAAAAAGTCAGCCTGAATTCTCTTTCAAGACAGAATAACCCTACAGCATTTAGGGCTATTTGTTAGGATTTGAATATGCACTTTCCCCAGATCACTGAAAAAATGTAATTTAAGTTTTTTGAACTGTGCATCAACTCTCCCAAAACGTTGTTGCACCAGGAATGTTGCTGCAGGCAAGAACTACTGTGAATACACAAGAGCCACCAAACTAACTCAGGATGCATTAGAGAAAATGCACATGCACTTGAAGTGATCCTGTGGGTCTGCTTAATTTACACATCAGCATGATGCACTAGTGTTTGTCTGTTTTTTGCAAAGCCTGTCCTATCTTCATTAATGGTCAATTCTTATTAAGAAAAACTATGCTACAGGTAAAGATGATGTATATGAATTTTAAAACACTGCTAACACTTCTCAAGTTTTTGGAAATGTTTCCATCTTGCCAGTTTCCATGACAGCTATAGAAGCAAAAGGTGACTCATCTTGAGACTACCCAGTTACATATTCTCCAATAAAAATACATTTTAAAGAGTGATATTTGGATTTAGAACTATTGTAAGAACAAAGCAAAAATCTTGTAGCAATACCTTAAATGTGATTATACTTGAAGGGATTAATTCTACAAATTGTAATTGTGAGAGATTCTGTTTAATCAAAACATGCACTTTGTAAAATTTGCAAATAAAATATTTATTCTAATTGAGTAGAACAGCAAGTTTTCTATTCTTTGAAAATCGACCTTTTCTAGTTCATCAGCATTAACACAATAAAGTGGATTATAAGCTTGCACTGATGAAGGACAAAAGCCATTTGAGAAAAATATATGGCTGGTGACAATAGTTACACCCATGGTTATTTTTTCTTCTTTTTTGTTAAACAGAATGTGGAACAGCAGTATTAATGTTGTTTCATTGCAAAACAGGCGAAAAAAAGCAGTGAATAATTTTCTCTTCCACACTGGGGGAAAAACTCACTAATGAGTTTGGTGAACATAAACTAGAACTGAAAAATTGCTGTCCTAACCATCTCAAAATGCTTCTGAACCACTCATGTTAATAAAGATAGACAAGTAAGAGTGATAAGGTGATTTTATAAAATAAAAGTACTGCATTATTACAGCTGGTTAGCTTGATATCTAACTCAGGGAAGGGAGATTTTGGCAATAAAGAGAAAGGGAATTAATCAGTATCATTTAAGAGTCCTTTGACGAGCTAAGTGAATACACAAAACACCAGGACATGTAATAGACTTCTGTCAGGTACATCATCTGATGTGCTCCAACTAGAAGGAAGTGCAATGTAACACAAACACTGCAAAAAGCCTAGACTGGGCTGTCACGACTTTCAAGTAATTTCAGCATCTAAAGTAGTGAAGTGCAAATGATTAAACAGAATTCTGTTTTTAAAAGAATTCTGCCAGAACTTGTACTAAGGCTTGATACTACTCCGTATTTTGCTGATGAGCTTCAGACCACTGATAAGTGCCACCAAAAGCAAAACAGCTGCATGTCAGGGGTGGAAGTGGTAAGAAAAATCAATCTTCCTTGGTCAGTTAATTGGTCCCATATAAAGAGGGGAGGGGGAGGAGAAAACAACCAACCAATCAGCCAATCAACTAAAATGAAAAGAGATGATGCTTTTCCACAGAGTTCCACATGAAAAAAAAAAAAAACCACCCAAACCAAACAAAAAAACCCTCGGGGAATGCAGGACATGGGACTAAAATACAAGAAATATAAGTCAGTATCATCAATGTCATCAATGGCAAAAAATTCTTTTTTTCTCTCCCCCACAGCTTCCAGTGTATTGCAGTTAAAGAAGATAAAACAAGCTATGTATTTCTAAGCAGGATAACACTGAATGGCAGCTTTCTGGACCAGAAAGATTTTCAAAAACTAAAGAATTTGAACACTTTCCAAAAGGATCTTTGAGTTAGCTTATCAAAAGAAAATCAAGCTGAGATGACTAGCATGAGATATCTCCATGACAAGAAAATAAGATAACAGGGCTGAAACACTGACATAATAAAGAGAAACAGAAAGTTTCAGGTTAAAAGTGAAATAGTTTTAAGCATGACTGTGTTCAATCAGTGGGACTAATCTTTTAGAAAAATTATGTTGTCCTCAAAATAAACCATGTGAATTAGCCAGTGAGATGCTCACTACCAGACACTACCAGCATTCAGAGATTAAATGATCAAAAAATCTACTCGTGTCTTAAACTTCAGGACATCACACTAACTACACTCAGTCAATTGTGCATAAAATGGGTAACAATTTAGTGCACTTCTCTGTGACTGGGCTTGAGGCACAGGGGTATAGGGTACATTTAGAAGCAAATGCATTAATGAGAACATATCTGAAAAACATTCCAAACAGGAACACTTTTTAGCCATTATTATATTGAAAGAATATTAGTTTACAGGTAAAACAGAAAGCTGCACTTTGCTATGTAGGCTTTGCATGGCACGACTTGCTACGAAATGCTGCTTCTCATATCACAGCATATAATATATAAAATAGAGTATTTTTAGCTCACCGAACTCTTCAGAGAAGACTGGAGATAGAATCTTATTTAAAGATCTTGCTGCATTTGACTGTGTATAACCTCTACTCCTCAAGAGCAAGTAATATCAAACCAAGAATTATTCAAAGGTTACACCCTTATATCCTTCCATGCATTACTCAGTCATTGAGATAGGTAGGAAGAAAATTAACGATGTTTTTAAAACAAAAGAATAGTACATTTTAGAAAGGTTTTGTTTTCTTTAAAAACGTTTTCCATGCAACCTAAAACTTAGCACTATGCCTAACACATTTCATTTAAATAAATGTTTTAAATCACTTAATAGTTCTACTGCAAACAGACAACAATTAATTTCCTTCTTCATTGCAATCCACAGAGCTGTAAGTGCCTCTCTGCTGGCAACATGGCTATTTCACCTGGTCATTAACTGCTCCTTTCCTCTTCCTTAAACTACACAGTAACCAACATTCCTTGCTTTCTTCCCTTTTCCTGACTTGTCCTTACTACGAAAGAAAGGCATGCTACAATTCTGGAAGAGACTGTTACGTTGTAAACCACCCCTTCTCCCCACATAGATTTGGGGAACTTTTGTGTCAATGCTAAGTATGCTGAACCCTGGAGGATTTATGAGATTAAGGAGAAACACAGCACTATCCTAGAATTTTGTAAATATCTAGATATAAAAAAGAAACAAAGTGTCACCAAAATTAATTTCCTGTCCTATGCTTACGGAACAAGCCCACTAACTTGGCCTTCACTGTTAAAAATCATTTGTAGCATTAAGTTATGGCAAGTACCTCTCCAAAGGAGGTGTTAGTTCTTAGTTTTTAAGATGCTATATTTATATTCAATCTTTTAAGCTGCTTGAGGAAACAGGCTTACTGTTTGTGTAATGCTTTATATTATCATTTGGTACTCCTGTAAATTTTGGCCCATTGTGAATAATGTCAGCTTATTTTCATGACTAAGTCACATTACAGTTACAAGGAGTTTCTTCCCCTTAGGGTGCTGCATGTAAATTTACATGCATATACTTTATGCATAATATGTAGCTGTAAGAAAAATATGAATAAAAACCCTCTAAGAAATGCTACTGACAGCATGTAAGTTACAAAAGAAACAACTAAAAAGAATGCAAATGGGCTGACTCTCCACAGTATTATTGTTCAATACATTAAATCTGAGACAGTACTGAGACATTAAAAAAAAATAAAATCAGCCAATTTACCACTAACTATTCAGATGAGTGATTGCTCTCAGCCACTGCTGGTATACCGACTTTTAGTTTCAGAATACTCAACAGGAGCTGAGGACTGAACTCCTGAACACTGAATTTCTGTAAGCATGTTGGATTAACTGGGGACACCTAAAAAAGATGAACTTCCAGAGCAATCAGAATGCATGAACAGATGAAAGACTCATCAACATATTTTGAAACAAACATTCCTGGCTTGCTATACAGCTTTTCACCTCTCTCCTCATTTCTATGCCTGAAGAAATTAAACCAAATTAGTTAGACAAGAACAGTCCTCTTGTTCTAGAACTTGTCTCATTGTAGAAAAACTGTTATGGTTTCTATATCTCACTTGAAAAATCTCAATTATATATAGTTTATTTCAATCCCATGTAGTAGGAAAAACAGAGTCAAATTAAAGAGGTGAAGATGTGGCAACATTGAAGAACTCCCTTGCAAACAAGTTACTGCTACTGCTTAAAGTAAAGTTTAAATTCAAGTTTTAAACTCAATGCAGAACAGTAATTCTAAGATCATGGAATATCAGCATTTATTTCCAGATAAACTGTAGTGGATAAGAAGCTAAATGTTTTTTAAACAAGGAGTCTGAAAGTGTAAAGCATTTTAGAAATCCACTTTAGGTCAAGCAGATTCTACCACAGTAGGAAGAACCCACTGAGTAAGAGAATTCAGAATCATAATCCCTCAATTAACTTAATTTTCAGTGTTCTTTCTATGCAGGTTAGGTTTCAGTCCCACATGCAATTTAATTCCACAATAGAACAATGACAATTTATTTCCTACTGTCATCTATCCTCAGAAAGTGCAATTCACACTCCCAAGGTACAAAGATGTGGCTTCTGAACTCTTAAATGGTGCCACATCCGAGCTGTTACCAAGAGGGTAGGTCCTCCACTGCTGCAGGGAAAAGAGAACACAGCCCGTGAATGATCTTTCTCAGGACATCCCAGTTACATGCAATGTATGTAATTAGCTCTTTAAAGACAGACTCACCAGACTCAAAACCACTAGCAGGTATAACACCAGAACTTTCTTTATATTGAAACAATTTATCAGTGGTAAGGAAACAGAAGAGCTATGTGCAATACTCTGAAGTTAATTTTACACACAGCCAATTTTATTCACACCCAGTAAAAAAAATAAAAGTCCTAAGTGCCAGTACTAGCAAGAGAGGCTGACAGGTTCCCCTTATCATAGGCAAAATCTATTAAAAACAGTGTCCTGTTTTTTATAATTAGTAGGTTATCAAATCCTTGGAAACCAGGAATTTTAAATTGGTTTTAGATTTATAGTAGTGGATATGCTTCTTTTTTTCCCTAGAATAGACGAAGTTATTTCTCATTTCATAACTGAAGTTTCTCTAGTCTCTCTTCTCCACATTTTGTATAGAAACACTTTCAAGATGCATTAGTTTGTCTGTACATCCTCTTCATACAGACACTTTTACACAGAAAAAGAGCAGAAAATAAGCCCAAGGCAGCAAAGTTATTGAGGAAAGAAACCTGCAATGTGAGACCATCAGAAATAATCTTGCTTATAATACTTTCCACATTTGGTGTTAGAAAAGGAGTAGGTTTCAAGTCAAGAGCAATTGTTCAAGTAAGTCCTATCTTTAAGGATGTTCTACCTTCTATTTATTATGATACATACAAAGGCTTCTTGGAATCTGTTACTGCACTAAGATAAAGTCATATAATTAACTTGTGTTAGATTGTGTTATGGATAATTTGAAATAAATTCTAAAGGGGAAGAAGGTCCATTAAAAAAGGTAACAGAAAAGATGTTAAAGTTCAGACATGATTTATTTTCATGACACTTCCATGTACTAGATGCTTAGAAGAGATGGAAAAAAAAAAGCAGCTGAAATGATAGGTAATAGACAAAGGTGCTCTTCAGACACATTAGAGGAAGTCAGAGAATCATGCTGAGTTAAGAATTTTTTTTGCAACAGTTTTGCTCACAGCAGCAAGGAAGAAAAGCATCAGTGAGCTGCCTGAAAGTGCTGTTGTGACTGTGACTTACAGGAATTGACTTTGGGATCGTGCTGGTGGAGTTGTAAGGCCCATAAAGGAAGGCTGCTGAGTACTCATCTGTCACGGCGCTGTGAAAACTGCTTTGGCTGCTCAGGTTGTTGCCACTACTGCTGTTTCTGTTGTATAAGTTGTTGTTCAGTTCATGGTTTTTTCTGTGTGGCAGCTGCAAGCTGCCATTCAGGTGACTGGAGATATGGCTTACAGAAAAACCTGTCCTAGAGAACGATGATGTCATTTTGCTCTCATCATCATCTGAAGCAGCATACAGGTTCCCTAGAGAACAGGCTAGTCTGGAGTTTATGGAAACGCTGAATGGAAAACACATGCAGGGAAAAAAATATACACAAGGTATGTAGAGATATATACAAAAATGTAACAGACAATTCAGAAGACATTAGGTGCGTAACACAGACCCTTCTGAAATAATCTGTGTTTGCACACAGGCTCATTTTCTAGCTCCCAAGTAATGAAAAGCAGGATTCTTTGTCAGGACTTTCCAAGTTTTGCTCATTCAAGCACGACACTATGGCCAGCTTTCACCTCTGTCAAACCACACAGACATGCAGGAGATTGTGTTAAACGGTTTAGGCAGTATCTGATTTACCCTGAAGTACTTTGTGTACATGGAACAGTTTAGGAACTCCTTCTCTGTTTCTTGAAATCAGTTTTGTGATACAAGTTTTCAAGTAACCAAAAAGTAATACGATAAAATTTGAGAATAGAAATAGGGTGTCCTGAAATATCTCAAGCTGGCTACTCTCTTCAGGCAAATATTTGTCCACATAGTTATTAAAAATGCATCAGTCATTCTGAGTGTCATTTAATATATAAAATTACTTAGAACAATAGTAATAATGGAACTAAATAGTAATAAATCAATGTTTCATTTTAAAAAATTGTATTAATTATCACTCAGTATTCTGAGAGTAACAGTATAGGGACTTGTGGGAATACCTGCAAAACATCTATGAACTAAGATAATTTAAAAAAACCAAAACAACCCACTTGAGCAAGGCAACACTGTTTCTGATGACACAGTCTCAATAAAATTCTCAGACCAGTAGGACAGATTTTGGGTTTTGCTTGTTTTTTAAATCTGCAGGCAACTTAAAGTTTGGCTAGTGGAACAGCAAATCACTTTGTAAGTAAATTTAAGTCTTCTTATAGCCAAGAACAGCAAGTGCTACATAGTGCTACACAGACTGCAGATGTGCTGACAACCACTGCAGGATACAGTAAGAATTTGCACCAAAATGAGAAGAAGAAAAAAACCTTTTAATGTTAGAGCCTGAGGATGTGGAAAGTCTGCTTATTCTTTCTGCAGATGGTGAAGTAACTGCCATCACTCGGGAGGCCTTCAGAGGAGATATGGATCCTTCAGTGCTACCTGAAGTATTCAGTCTAAAAAGAGAGCAAAGTTCCAGTGAGAAGCAAGGTTTTATAATTACAATACACATCTCAAACAGATACAGTCTTTCAGTGCACAGACTGGTATTTTAAAAATGTGAATTCTGCAGTCCGAGAGCTCAACAGCAAAAATTCAAGTTTGCCTTTTAAACATCTTTTTAAAAAAAACCTTAGAGATATCCCACTCCGAGTATTTCCCCAGCTGCACCCTATTAAACAATTACAGGCTACTTTTCATGCTGATAATTTATGAAGGCCGAGTGTTCATTTTTTATCGATTTATTGTAAATTTTATAATAAATTTTAGAACTTTAAATGTAAATTTGATTAAGAATACCTTTTGAGCTTATAGAGCAAGTATGAGTAGAAAAAACCAAAACTGTAGGTTTCATGAGGTCATCATCATTTCCAAACGAACATTTTCAAAGTTGCACAGAACATGCAGCTCTTTCTAGGGTGGGATTTTTAATGACAAAATGCTTCATGTGTTGATAATAAGCTGTTTGTATGTTACACTGGTCTACTCAAATTGTTACTAGTATGGCAGTCCATATTAATTAATTTAAAAAATTAATTTTCCCCAGCCCTAGACTAGGGGATACAACAATGAGACCTCAAAGGATGAAAAAACTTGGGTACAGATCTCCAACTACAAGCACAGAAGAAAAATGACATTGAGCAGCTTTGATTACACACCAAGAAAGGGTAAAACATTCATTTCCAGTGCTAGCCATCTGGAGTAATCCAACTCAAAAATTCAGGTCACAAAACAGAAAGATGTGCTCTTTTCAGTATTAATGCTTGATAATGATAGAATTTTTGTCCTATATATTGTATTTCAGATTCAGTGGGGTAAGGCACGAAATTTGCAAGTGTTCAAAAAGGTTTGTTACCTGCCTATTCTCAGAAGCCTGAAATAGTTATCAATTGATTAGCAGTGATCCAAAACCCTGAAAATTAAGATCCTAGTCAAGTGATATACATTTAGAACTAGAATTTTAAAGTCAGTACCTGAAGGGTTGTGATATTGACCTGGTGTGCAGTTTCATGTCTTGCAGCCTGAAGAAACAAAAGCAACAATCTTTATCCAAGGATAAAAAGCCTTTCCCCTCTGCCAAACATACCTGTGTGTCTCAGATTGGCTTAAAGTACAAAAATAAGAGTTAGAGTTACTGACAATCAGTATTTTAATTTACAGTTAAAGAATGGAGAGTTACTTCAGGTTTAATTTCACAGTTCACATTTTTACTGGTTGTGAAAAATTCTAAATTTATATAAGAAGTACAGAAAAGTAATTGTAGAAAGACAACAAAGTTTGATTAAAAATATCTTGTTCAAGTCCTAAGTTTTAAAATGCCAGATTTAAATTTGAAGATTTGGAAGTATTTTTTACATTATCTGTTACTGCTACACGGTAAGAAGGTATCCCTAAACAGGGAGAGAGAGGGCAAAAAAGGAGAGAAGAAAAAGATTAACAAACAAAATCTGCAACTAATAGATACATACCCAGAGAAATTTCCACCACAATCGGTGATACAGGTAGTACCACTGCCTTAAACAAGATTATGTGCTTGCCACACAGATCTGAGAACATGGACTGAATTTAAAATTGCAAACCACCTCCGAATGGTATAATTACCTCAGAGCTCCAGTTGTAGCAGAACAAGGCCGTCTCCGACTTTTTAAGGCATTAAGCTTATCTCCCTGTGTCATGCCATTCTGAGCTTCCACATCTGCTTTATCTTCAGAATCATTCTGGGAAACACAAGAGAATCTATCAAATCCTAGGAGTGGTGTAGTTTCAAAGTGCTGAGCATNGAATCATTCTGGGAAACACAAGAGTATGCAAGCAAGGGAATCTATCAAATCCTAGGAGCAGTGTAGTTTCAAAGTACTGAGCACCTCCTTCACAAAGATTAGAATGCAGAAGGCTGATCCACCATCCTCTGCACACGTGGCACTTCTCTTCGCATAGTTCTGGTACATTTAATGTGTCTCTGTAAAAACACACTCACAAACGACTTCTGCAGAATCTTACCTCAAAGGCAGTTCAGGATGCTCAAGCCTAATGCCAGCATTTATTTACTTCAAGGAAGTCTGTTTTTATAGAACATGAACTTCCTCCACAACTATTTTTAAAGTTGTCAGCAACATGCAAGGGAAACGGTAACACAAAATTTTGCTGTGCACAAGGTGAGCAAGAATTTTAAATAAAGCTGTGTGTCCCACAAGAGGAGCTAAAAATCAACTTTACTAAATCACCAGATTAAAAATTAAAAACCTTAAAGTTCTTATGTTCTCTAGGAAAGTAAGTTTTGAAAAAAATTTCCCCATGTGAACTTAAAAAGGAATATAGGATGAACAGATTTCAGAGTTTTATCCTCATTTCTTCTAGCTTTAGAAAATACTATAAACTAAGATATATTAAAAGCATATGCCAACACTGTTTAAATACCTATTTATAATTTCAGATTGGTCTCAAAACACTTTTCTAAGACTCAACTACTATGGAGAGACAGTATCTTATGTAGCAGAGAAATAGGGAAGTTACACAAAGCAAGAAAAGAACTGTGATTTTTTTTCCAAATGAAAACAAACTTATACCAATTATGCTTCATTTGAACTCGGAGTATTTTTATTACTGCAGTTCCTTTTGTACTTAAGTGAACTCACTGCTCTGCATAAAACAGAATAGTTTTTGCCATTAACCAACATAAAAGACTGACAGAAGTAAAATGATAGAAGTTAATCAAATGATGTGACAGTTTAACTGTTGCATTCACTATAGGAAAATATAAATATCTTAGCTAGATTTCATTGCAGGTTACATGCTAGGCCATTGTTACCTATCATCCAGCCACAGTGCTGACAAATTTTGTTTCACTGTCTCTACCAGCCCAACAGTTATTGCATTTAAGTGTTCTCTCCTCTGATTCTTTGACATCATGGATTTTTGGGACTGGGAAAATTGCTTTGTTTTGAGATTCTAGAGATCCTGTTTTAATGAGGTCTTGAGATACAACCAAATATCCAAAAAGATAATGAGAAGTTAAATGTTTTGAAAACTGAATGTTGAACAGCTTTAGTATGACATCTGTAAGAAAGTGAAATACAGGGAAACAGTACCTTTACAGAAATGCATTTAAGATGTTCTTCCAGATTATCAAGATGCCTATTTTAATTTATATTAATAACTATATGAAAAATGTGCCCACTACATGCCTGGTCTTTAACATCAAGCAAATGGTTCCATTAGGAACCTAGAAACTTCTTTAGTTACAGATCCAAGGAGGGATTAACCAAATGCATACTTCCTCTAGACTGTTTTTTATGGACAATGTAAGAAACTACAGTTTTAGATTTTTACTAATCCAGAAAAAAAAACTATGTTCACTTCAATTCAGACTTCATGCCGGTGCTCCCAAAATATAACTGTGAATTCCTTAGCCTAAACTTACACATCACCTCATCTTCAACACTGTGATTACAAAAAAAAAAATTAAAAAAAAAATCAACATTTCTACACTTCTGCATTATTATTTAAAGACTTGGAATAAGTGGATTTTTTGTTTCCAGGATGAAAGCTTTTTCTTTACTTTCATTCTCAGAAAAACAACCGAAAATCCTGAGAGAATGACTTGGAATAATGCAAACCTTTTGAGGCTTGAAAAAATATCTGTAACAGTTTTAAATATAACTTGATCTTTCTTCATTTTTTTTAAGTGGAGATTTGTTCTAATTAGGACCTATTAAAAAGTTAACGTGAGAAAAGGCAATCTACTACTAATATAAGCCTAAAAAAGTCAAAAATCTAGAAGTTATCTATAGCTAGTTATTAGTTTTCCTAAGAACACTTACCTCCTTGTATTGATCCAAGTCTTGTACTTTACTCAGACTGTCACTGATGGAAATGTCATTCAAGCCACAAAGAACTCTGTTAATGTTTGCATCAACTCCTCGCTGGTTCTGCTTTGATCGGATGAGATCTCCCTCCAGCCATAACATTGCTTGCTTCCTTCAGGGAACAAAACCAAAGCCATTCATATCAACAGATGTGCATACATATAAAAAAACCATATGAAAACATGCCACGCTTACAGATTACCAACATTCGAATCTTCTGTACATCTTTGTCTGGAAAAAAATTTACATGTCTATCACAAAAAATTTTAAGAAGTCAATACTTAAAAACAATAGAATCATCAAACAAGTCTGTAGGTGTTACAGTACTAAAGCTTCATTTTACCAAATCCTTCTGGGGAAAGAGGTTAACTAAACAGGAATTTGCAATCATATTTCAAAGGCTTTTAAAACACAACTTAAAAAATGATATAAAACAGTGCTTTTATACACATGATGTGTAGCATAAATGATGATACAAAACTTTGAAACTAACTAGGGTGAGTTTTCTGGATACAGATACTGTGCAGTGAAACTGCAGCTGACCTGTGCAGCACATGTGGATGTAGTCATGTACGTTTCAACGGGACTTAACAGCAACTTTCAGAAACTGAAAGAATATATCCTTCACACATGTGGTAAAACAATAACAAATTAATTGCTACAATGTAAATATGCAGAGCAGACTTTTTGGATGAGGCTGCATTATGCCTTGACAAGGATGTTTGTTGGGTAGGTACCAGTCATGCTAGTTCCAGGAACGGAGACCCTATTACATACTATTCAAACAAAATTAAATTCCTACACTGAACAAAGAAAAAAAAAATTAAATCAGAATATACTTTCACTGGAAACTTTTCTTTGTTTGGAAACAAAACATTATGGCAAAGCTTAAGAGAAAAGTGATCTGAGCCAACTGCCTAAGCTTGCTCAATAATAAACGCAAAAGGTAAGCAGTTCCAGAAAAAATTCACTACATCTCAAGAAAACATCATGAGAAGAAGAACAAAGGGGTGGGGGGGTAGAGGGAATGCCACTTAGTCCACCTAATGGAAGTAGCCTAGAAAACATGCTTGAATTTAAATACCTTTGAAATCTGTCAAGATTAATTGCATATACAGTAACAAACTGATTTGATACACACTTAAGTGGAAGAGTTTCTATAAAAAAACCAAAACTAGTCAAAACATCCCTTATCCAAACTCAAAGAGCCTAAGAGATTTGACACCTATAAGGTTTGGGAGATTGAAACGGCAAGATTTTACCTTTTTGTCAGATGCAACTTTGCAGCCCTGACGGCAAGACATTTTATATTAGAAAGGTGTAACTGACATTATTTTCCAATCCCAATTCAATCACTGGTGACATTGCTTGAATTTTGTCTGATTTTCGAAACAGGTATCTACTACTCTTAGGAGAGTAGAAAATTCTTACTGAAAAACACCACAGCTCTTAGCTGTGAATAATGTAGATAGATCTGAAGGATCCTTGCCTACCTCTAAAATCAAGCCAAGTATTCATTTAGTCAAACCAAGAAAGGACATGAGCCTTGTTCTTTCCTATATTGTTAAGTAAACAGCACTCACGATTCACATTACCTACTACCTTTCTCGTAATTTTGCTCTATTGTGCTAGTTACTTTTCAGAGGGTATCCAAGCATCAGCACTGTCTGAAGAAGACTAATCTGCCTCCAGTGAACACCTGTGATTTGTCAAAGCTTGTGATCTGCAATATTTCAAATAATGGCAAGGCACCTCTCAAATACAGGAGTGTCTAGTTGCACTGGAAAATAAATAAAACCCCTCATAGATGCTCAGTTTCTCTTATGAATGACAGTAATACCTCTTCCTCTCCAATACCCTATAGATCTTAAGATGCAAGTGCATTGGTGCATCTTTTACTGTATTTACACAGTATCTAGCAGAGCTGATGAATTCTCTTTCTCCTACTTGAAGTGGATTTTCTTAAAATGTTTTCTCCCATAATAGCAAAAATGCCTCCAAGTAAATATCATTATGCCATCAGCTCAAATATATCAGCATAACCACTATAATAGCAAATGCACAGAAACCATTATGACATTAAACTTACTGTCTATATCACTGTCACTCATTTCCAGTCAGGATCAAATCTGAAGCTGTATTAAAACCATACATTTGTTTGGCTACAACTACTAGCTCCAAATCAGAAATGTATCATACATCACGCTAAAGAATCTGATGGAGATCATAAGCTTTCTACCAAGTACTTACTTAATCCTTATAATAAATAAAAATTTATAATCTTTATAATAAATAAATCTTTATAATAAATAAAAAACATACAAATTATACCATTTTAGGATTAATTTCAAGTGCCACAGATGATATATAAAGTATTCAAAGACTATTCTTTTGATGCTAATATTTAATAAATCCTATTTGTTGATTTAATCTTTTGTCCACATCTGTCCACTTCCAACACATTCGTGTAACTCCTAAATTCCCCAGAAGAGAAACATGCAGTCTTGAGGCCCTGTGCCCCTTTAAGGGGTCAAAATGCATAGAACTCCAGAGAAGCTGACTGCTTCTGAGTAACTCAGATTTCAATCCCCTATTAACTAACCTTAAATATATTGAACAGGCAATAACATACAAAAGTCAGCAGACAAAGTAGATCCTGTAAATAGTGCAAGATGGATATGGATGGAGAGGAGCAAAGAAGGTGTATAGATGTATATATAGATACATACTCTTCCAGGAAGTGTTGCTGGGGTCCTATAATAGAGCCTGGGCGACATATTCTTATCCAAGCAATGGCTTCAGCATGTGTGAACTTGTAGTGCTTCATTATGTAACAGGCAATCAGTGTTCCTGTTCTCCCCAGGCCAGCTACAGAAACACAAGTATCAACAGCCACATATGAAATAATGAGCATTCCAGAATTATCAGATAAATGTATGGGATATAAGAAAACTTCCATCCAATGTTATTCACCATATTAGTAGCTGAAGAAAGAATTTCTAATTCAGTGTCCTATTTACCTATTTATGTAGATATAGGAACAAATATTTCATACTTAGGAGAAGTTAGTGTTTAAAAGAACACCTGCAACAGCGATCACTCATGGCACTTGAACAATTCTACTCCAAACTTTGTTTAAAAAAAGGCCAATATTTTAAAAAAAGCTGTGATCAAGCTGGATACCAACTTCATATTTATAATACCAGTAAAAAACCATAATCAAAGTACCTCTGAGAGGCCAACACACGTACCTAAAAACTGTGGTGCAAATACACGTCACATCTCAACAGAGCAACCTTTTTCTTTTTGAAAAGCAGGGTTTTTTTCTGCAATCAGTTTTGTCGTGAAATCAACACATAAAACTATTCACTGCTATGTGTATAAACAGCAATGACTGTTGACCAGTGTATAATTTTAGATATCAACAGCTTAAAATAATTTAACCCATTGCCCAACAGATCAGAAACTAATCCTGTTTTTAAGGGGACAACAGAGACACAGAAAAATTAGCTTTCATTATCAGTAAAATCTCAAACTACAGCGTGAAAATTAATCTCTTTCTAGCTCTGTGTCTCATCTTCTAGTAAAGTGTTTCCCCATTTAAACTTCTTCCCACAAATACAGTATTTGTAATTTACAGTCTCACAGTAGCCTACTATTGTTTATGCACCCACAACTATCCAAATGGAAACTCTCCAAGCAGCCAGACATCTCTGCTGACAATTCTACATACAACTACGAGCTCTTTACATTTAACCAATAACTAAATCTTGCTCTGACAAAAATGATTTCAATAGAAGCATGAAGGTAAAAGTTTACACATAGTGAGATTCCATAACTGTAGCTTGGAAGACAAGCTCTGAAGACTTATTTAAAAAGAGAAGTATTGATTTCAGTTCTTTCCTCCAAGATTCTGCTAATGTACAAACTTTCCATTACAATCCCTTGCAATTAACTGTTCTACTTCATCTGAGACAAGCACTTTCTAGTGTGAAAGCTGGGTTCAGAACACCTCTGCAATATAACTCTGCCTGAGTTAACTGTTGATTTAACACTGTAGAGGATTATTTAGGATGGTGTAAAAACTAAAAAGAACAAGATTGTTGGTTTGCTTACTAAATGGTAATGGTCAGACAAAAGACCAAAAATACTTCAGTGTAGAAAGCACATCTCTAACTCACTACCACTACTTTGTTATATTTCTTTAGCAGCAAAGCCTGGAGAACAACAACCTACCAATAACCTCCTGTTAATCAATAGTTTATACTCTCATTTAGCCAATTAGCAGATGTCCAGCTTATTAACGCCAGAATTTCTGGGTTCTAGCCACAGTAACAACTTGTTGGCAAATAAGCCTATTTATCTTTGATATGCATGTTTATTGTACATGGGAAAATTATGAATAGCATTATTCTTGCTTCTGATCAGGGAAGACATTCATTTCCACAATGTCCTTGCACAATTCTAAACATAAATCAAGCCAAACCCTTAAAAGCCTTTGTTAATCTCTCTTGACTAAGCATGTTTTGTGCATTTTCTGGCTGGTTTGCTGAATTAGGCTGGTTTGAAATGCTGGCATCACAATAACTCACATCAACTTGAAATTTGGAATTCATACTCCACAGAAAAATGTAGAACAGTCAAAAAGCACAAAGAAAACCTTTTAGTGTTTTCCATTTCCTAGCCGATTATCATAACGCTGTGAAAGCATAATGCAAAAAAGAAACCCACATCAACTAAATCTCAAGTTTTCAAGTCATATTGAAAAAACACAGAACAATGAACAACAGATTGTCAGTTACTGTAAGTAGCAGTGTAGGATGTAAGGACTTCATATACACAAGAAAATAACAAATATCTGGCATATATTTAGTGAAGTACCATAAAGCATGATTACTCTCACAATCTGAAAGTGTTCCTAAATGCTGTATTTCTGGGATAAACTCTATGGATTTATAGTTATTTTGAATTTCAGTATGAATTAGGGCACAAACCTTTGCAATGTACAGCAATGGCACCATCAGCATTTTCACAGATGTTCAGGAACCTCTGAACTATACTGTCACTTGGTGTGCTGCCATCTATGAAGAACAGATCATAATGCTCAAAACCAGCATCAGTAAAGCGTTTTGCCTCATAAATTTTTTTGTTTAGTCTTATGATTGATGTGATGTTATGCTTCTTGAAATAGGGAAAGTAGGCTTCAGGTGCATGAAGAGGATAACCTATAAAAAAAATAAAGCCACCATCATTTAATGTCATAGGTTCGTGAAGTTCAGAATCTCACTGATCAAAACTGCCCCTGAAACCTTTTTTGAATGATAAACATGCTAATATTAAAAATGCTTTTATACTTCATTCAGAATAGATATGTTAAGTGATATAAAAAAATTGCCCAAAAATGCTCATGAAGACCACTTTTGTTAAAAAAAGTATTAGAGGCAAAAATTTAAAACACAGTCTATGTGAAACACTGTGCTGTCTCCCATTAAGCCCCCAATCTTCTCTGCAAGGAGGATTTACATATAAAGCTAGGGACATATATGAACTCAGCACTTCAGAACAGCTGTTTATTCACAGTCAAGCTGCAGATCAAAGAATAAAAAAGCATGCTTAAAGAGGAAACACTGTTTATGAGGAAAATAGATTGCTGGTCTATATTATGGATGACAGAAACAGTCAAAGGATAAAACTGCAGTACCAAAAATATTCTTGTCCTACTGTGAAGTAAGAAAGCTTTATTGCCTTGATTCTCAGTTGAGAGACAAAAGGATCCTCTAGCTGAAGACAGCAGGACAGGGAGGGAGGTCAATGGGAGGTCAATGACCAACCACAACACAGCTGTTCAGGACAAGTCATATATGCATTAGTAAATGCAATTCGAGTCACAACATCATGAGAAAAATGTAGCTTTGTAATGGGTACTTACAATCACCTGGGAGAGGGTTACTTATAGTTTCATACCTGGATTTTAAGTGTGTTAATTTAGTAATTTTCAGTTATATACAAATAAAACACAGGTTACCAAATTCCATGGAACAATTTAAGTAAATTTAGAAAAAATTCTGCAAGAAAGGACAGCAACAATGATTGGAGAAGAAACCCAAACCAACCTAAGTATTTTCTTTCTGGATTTTGTTTAAATTTTCAGTGGATACTACGTAACTGGCAGCATTTCAGTCATAAAGAAACATGAGAGAGCAGAGGAAGGGGGTGGGGAGGGAAGGTAGATATTCAGAAAATACGCTCACATAGACAATGGTACATGGCACAAATAACAGTCAAATTCAGAAAAAACCTGATTGCAGTATTTAAATGACTGATTATCCTTTTAGCTGGACCAAATCTCTACTTCCCCTCTCTCAGTCAAGCTTCTCTTTTTTTTTTTTATTCCATTAGAATCACATATTATAGGTTCTTCACATGATCCCAAGTATCTTCAATAGTAAAGGCAAGCTTCTTTTATAAGTCTTCTCTAGTCTGTGTTACCAAACTCTTAACAGAGTCTTCTGTGTTTAATGCAACTCACCTTTAATTCTGCACACTTACTGTATCAGGTGTCAGGTTCCAGAAGAACAGTAAGGGACCTGAGTCTCTCAGGCACTTTGTCACACGATGACAGCCACTGACTGTTAGAAGAATTGAAATTCTTCTGGTAAAGAAGAATTCCAACACTTTTTGAATTAAGTTCTATGATCCTATATAAAATGCTCACTGGATGATTATTTCTGAAGATTAAAACTGATCTATAACCCTCTATTATCTTCTGCTCATTTGCTGTGATGGTTTTACAGGCTGGAAAAATAAGATCATAGCACAGCATTAAAACATACACCATACCATTTTCAAGTTTGCTTTTCGGGTGTGGTCCACTAAAAGCCAAAAATTTTCCTGGAATAATCCAGTTGAAGTCACCATTTTCCACTCGCTATAAAAATTTCAGAAGAGAAAAACATTTTAATATCTGTACATACAAGGTAACAATTACTCAAGATTTTATTTTACTCTTTAGTATGTTCGTGTTGCATTAAAATGAAACACTTCAAATGTAATTAGCTAGCTTAACTATGTGGGACAAATTAACCATAAGCTGCTTCTCAGATCAATCTTAATAAAATGCAATGTAAACAAAATTTGCTGAAGTTTTCCAATAAAAGCAGAAAGATCCTTTATGTAAGTTATTTCTCCTTGAGAGGGTTCAGTGATTTGGGACACCTATTAATAACACTGACAAACACCAACATTTTTCTATGTTTTAATCAAAAATTATGGAAAAGTGCTTGCTCGTGAGGCACTAGCTAAAAACCCAATTCACAGAAAACAAATTAAAAACCAATTAGCCTTCAAAACAATTACCCTTTCCCTGTAGAAACTGAAATTTACATATTGGCATAAGCTCTGATGAGCCAGTAATCACAGGAGAAAACTGTAAATGAAATAAAGAGACTAGATTTTAATAAACTTTCAAACTATGACATTTTGCATTTCTTGCTCACTTTTAAATAAAAACCTAAAAAGGCTCTTCAAATTCTGTCACTGCTGAAAATGAAAGCTTCTTTGGAAATACGTAACGTGAACTGTAGTTCAAATCTGCCTTCTTTTCTTTCTTTAATTGAAGACTGCTCATTCCTCGTTTGGCAATGCAGTTATTCTCAGCATGACTTTTAAGGACACGGCACTCAGTTCAGCTGCATTATTAAGCTTGTGTTTTTAGCTCTCAGCTCATCAGAACATCCTAATGAGTGAAAGGTTCTGATAATGGACATCACTGTAATCAATTCAGCAACTGTTTGCATAGCTGAGCCCATTAGGCTTGCTCCCAACGTCCTTGCACAATGGAAACTCCTGGAAGTTACCCAGGTTGCATAAGGACTAGAGAACCAACCTTAGTGCCAAGCCAGGACCCCTGCCCCCCACTGGTATCACACACTGCCATCTCAGCACTGCAGCACCCCAACTCCCTTTAGGGGAGAAGCTCTGTTCAGTAAATTAAGAATATTTTTGTATTTGTATCACCAGTTTTATTTGTGGATTAAGTTCTTTATAGTTACAGGGGTCATGGCAAATAATTTCAATTTTAAGCAACATGAACTACAGGTATCTCTGTATATACGTGTATATACATGGTCAACACTACATGGAAACACCATTATTATTAAAAAAACCCATCAGTAATTTACTTTCAGTCCAACAAAAGGGGAATTAGCTGCCTTGATAACATAGTAAGATGAAAGAACAATAAACACAAGGTTTCCTTTTAGCCTGCTCCATTTAAGTCGTATGCAACTTTTGTCTACATAACCAGACATCTGAAGACCTAACATAGCAAAAACCGGTAACATTTAAAATTTTTGAAATACAGCACAGGACATAACTAAACATAAAGCTGACCATGATGTGTAAAAGAAGAGAAGACATACCAAAAAATGGACAAAACTTAAAGATGATTCCAAGTTCTTGCTTCTTAAACTCAGCAAGCAGCATACTATAAACATCATTCACATATATGTACTTTTCACAAACTAAAATAATGTTAAGACTTAAACAAGATAATGGGATACTTTAGTCAATTATTTTAATACTCTTTTTCAAGCAGACTAACGCCTACCATGTGTGCAGAATCCCAAGAATTCCTAACTACCATTTGTTTTTAGAACAAGCTTTTTCTTTTTGTACATAGAATAAGCAAAAAAGCAGCAATTTCATACTTTATATTTTAGTTCCTGTTCATTTAAATTTTGGTAGTTCAGCAAAGCCTATACCAATTTCTCAACCTAATCATTATGGAACATTACAGGATACACAAATCCTTCTAAAATGCTTTCAAGTTTAGTGAAACAGGCAGTTTTGTGTTATAGACTGCCTACTGCAGGCATCTACTATAAAGATGTGCTGCCGAATAATTTTTTCCACTGTTTATTCTTCTTCTGACTTCACTTTCTTGATCATTTATGAAGCATTTCAGTATGTATCTGAAATACATACAGCTATAGGAAATGCTTTTAAAATGGAGATTTTCAAACTAAGCAACTTTATTCTCATTACTTCCAAGTTTTCTGAAAATTGCAATAGAGGAGAAGGATATGGGAATACTAGCTCCAATAAAGCAACCCAAGTTTAAAGAGAGAGTTTAATTTATATCCAAATATTTAGTACACCTCTAGTTTATATATCTTTCTCCTTAACCAATACAACTACAGGAATTTACAGGTGTTCCAAAGACAATGTCCAATAAACTACATGATTGTCACTGATTTCAGTAAAAACCTTTTCCCTTCCTTGGAGTGAGACATGGTAGACAAAGACCATTCAACTATTTAGGACCAGATGTATGTACACCTTCTGTCCCTGAGATTTCCTCTGCACACAGCTCAGTCCACAGGTACAGCATGGCATATTTTAAAGCTTCTCTAAAGCAATGTAGCTTGAGGTAATTTTCTACTACCAGCAGATAAAGGTGTGCATGTTACAAAGTGCTAGAAGCATCTAAAGCCAACCAGAGTATCTGTACGTAGGTTGTAAGAAAGTTGGCAGAACAATGAATGACATCTGTTAGCTTTCTGGGACTTCATTAGGGAAATACTTTTGGATGTATTTCCTTTACTAGAATTCCACATAATGTACCCTTACTAAAAAAAAACCCTCAAAATCTGCTTAATCTATATGGCTATAAAAAATCTGTCATATATTTGAGACTAATAGGAATGGAAGGAGCTAGCAAGTGCTGAAAGAAAACATATTCTGTGGGCCAGCTGAGAGATCTTGGATTATATCCTGTGAGAAGGTTGGGAAAGCACAAGAGAGGTCCCAGAAGCCAGAAAGGCTATGAGAAAACAGTAGATTTATGACATGATGCACTGAAATTGCAAGGATAATAATCCTGCATGTTCTTCACAAAGAGCATAAAGGTTTCCATGTACATACCTTATATATGAACACTGGGTTTTACTTGCATTAAAACGTGTTTCCAGTATGTTTTAAATTGGGGGACATTGTATTCTCTTATTTTAGGTAACCCAAACACATTCAACGCATTATTAAATGTACAAACCTCATAGTGTTCATATTCGTCCACATCAAATGTCTTAAAGTCAAAAAATCCATGCTGCAAGGCCTAAAAGGCAACAAGGTGTCAGTTTACACTGAAATACAATATATAATCTCATTTTATAATACTTTTTTGAGCAAAACTAAATCCCTAGATGTTTGTGGTTGTGCCTTATTGAAGCTTTTACGTTAGGACAACATTACATTCTGCACAGATTAAAAACACAGACAACAAAAACTCCAACAATATCACTGAAACATGTTAGGCTCATTACTTCCCCTCCAAAGACATGAGGATGGGACACAAGGTTGTTGCATATCACTTAAATCATAACATTGATTCTCCACACCCCACCATGTGGGTTTTTTTTCTGTAAGGCAGATGACAAGTTAAAAAGCAATTCCCTTTTTGTCATACACTCATTTAATGATTCCTATGCCAAATATATTTTCATGCAGTTGGACATAACAAAACATTGAACACTGAGAGGTTATCGATTTTCTGCACTTAATATGATACTCTGGTTTTACCACCATAATACCTGCGAAAAATGGCATTTACAGAATGCAGTGCCATGTATAATCTGTGTTTTAGTATTTCTTTTGTTACACATTTCACAGGTAGAATGAAGTCCACTACACTACATTAGACAGTATTTATTACAGGACTAAAGGAAGTTTTGTATTCAATTACCATGCTATTATTAATTATGCCACTTTTGTACTAAAGGTTTGTGTATAATAACCATATTGAAAACAATTATATGAATATGAAATTCAGAGCTAAAATTTATTCCAAATTGGTGGAAGACATTTCTGCAGCATGTCTTTATACTGAACCTATTGCATTCTGAGAAATATAGATATTGCACAACATTCTGGAATTAAGGTGTGATAAGAACACATCACAGATCTATGAACTAAAACCAATAATCATCAGACTGCCATTGTTTGCTACATACAGAGCACCTTTTTAGGACAAATGAAAAATAGCTTTGCTATAGACAACATAGGCTCAGTGACTGGAGCTGTCACGAAACCTAAGATACTGAGAGGTTTGTCCGAACAGCTGATTTTGAAAAATGTATTTCATTTAAGCATGGCTGGCTGGCTGCACTCCAGAACTTGAAGGCTCACTGAATTACCTGTGTATGATACACACACACACACAAACACCAAATCTATCCAGGTAAACTAAAACTACTTTCAATTAAGGGACATGTTTTCTGCCCAAAGTGTTTTTACCCCTGTAGGTGAACTAGACAAAAATTCAGTAATAAATTTTATGAGAACAAAGGAGGAAAAACTGATTCTCACCGTCCTTTTGATGTATTAGCTGCAGATAAATTACAGTGACTGCACTGACTACTTCAGATCTTCAGGATCCGTAGAATGCCTCACAAATTACAGTCTTGCTGGTAACTGACAGCTCCTTTCCCACCCCCACAGAACTAAAAATATTAAGCTTGATCTCTCTTTCTCCAATTTTTAAAAAACACTTGTTTTGCCATATTTTTAAGAATTACAAATGGTCTATGAAGTGTCTGTACAGAACTGTTCCTACAGCCTGCTCCCTTCATCAAGGCCAATGGGAAATCAACAAAATTTAAAGGTCCCCAGTTAAGAACTGATACAATTTAAAAAAAAAAAACAAACAATACTGCAGCTTAATATTTCAGGACTACTTAAAGTGACATATCAAACCACTAGTAAGATACATTAGTTTTCATTGGTTTTAAAGAATTTTGAAAAGATCAGTGTCAAACACTAAACCAAATGTTTTGGGCAGAGCTGGGGCCAAGTAAATGCAAAGACTGTTCAGATGAAATCACAGTATACCTCGATATCTGTTTCACTTGACTTCATCAACCTGTCATTCCCTCTCACCAATGATTATAAATGATCTATTAGCAGACCTATCACAGTGTCTTGCATTAAGAGCTGTCCCCCAGCCAGGCCTGTTGCATTTGCATGTTCCAATTCACGAGGTGAAGTTCAAAAAGCTGTTGAAGGCCAGGCCAGACAGGTCAAAGTACAACCTTCCTCAGCCAACACTACTCAAACACAATCCTCAGTAACTTAGGTTTCAGGAGAGCATACTATTCATTCACACAGTCTGCTCTGAAACCAGGTTTCATTATCGATTTTAACAGTACTTCATGTTTTAAAAATCAATTTAAACCTGTTTCGTAAGAAAAAATGTTATTACCTTATTTACTCCCTGTAAACAGTCCAAGATCGTAAGATTGTATGTGCAGTTCCCAAATGAAGCATCCCTACAGATTTAATACAAAGTAATTTAATATACTCAGAATTATTTGAAGAACTAGGGGAAAGGCAGCACACAACAGAATACATTCAAGCTATTCAATCCCCTTTGAGAACTCTGAATTAAAGTTCAAAGCCATCTTTTTAGAAGCTTGTTCAGGCTAAAGTATTCCCCTACCCAAGATGCAGCTCAGAGTAAATGCAGTTAGATATTGCAAGCTATTTTAGGTACGTATTTAACATGAGGTAACTACACACTCTTTCCCAAGTTATATATGCTAGCCTGGAACAGGAAGGTTTGCATCCTCTCTGGATTGTGTAAAGATAGTAGTAAATAAAGCACAGCTTGCTTTAACCATTATTCAAGCCTCAACTGAGTTACACTAACAGGGGCAGGCAAATAAGACTACTAGCTTGGAATTAATTTACAGGCTTTCACTTTGATGCCCGATTACAGACGTGATTAAAAGTTATCCCGATAGAATTAACTTTAAAATTACTTTACCTCAGTTCTACCACTATGAAAATTACAACTTGTCTGTGAAAGATGAAGTGAGGCACTAAATCAAAACATATTCAAGCGGTAAGAGACAGCAACATTAAAAAAAAAAATAACACCACCAAAAAAATGCATTGTGGAAAAACAAAAAAGTGCTTTTTGAAGTGTGATTCGGATCAGTTTGATTTTAACAAAACTCTGCCTGAGCAGCTTATTTCCTTATCACTCATTAAGGAAATCTTTTATAGCTTTTCTCTTAGCTATCTTAGACAAAGTCCTAAGAACTTCACTTTACCAGAATAGCAAAATTTTAGGTTCAGACAGATACATACTTAATCCATAATTGATTCAAAATTTCAACCTTTCACTGAAAACTTTCCTTTCTTGATAAAACTTACTATAAGTAGTACGAAGTTTGTGATATGCTCCTTCAGTCTCAAGTACTTTAAGAGTAGAAAATTCTCACCTATTCCTTAAGAGCAGAATAAGTTTAACAGTTTTGAGCAAGCAGTGTGTGTAGAAAATGTTTTAAAGAAAATTAAATCCATAATTTTAGTAGTGTCATATTGCAGGCAGGCCAATCTAAAAAAGCTTTTGAATTACCAGATTATTAAAACACACTTAACCATAATGTTTTGGAATGGGAACTTTGAAGTGTGTATAAACTTTCCGTATCCAAATCCAACAGACAAGTTTTAAAAATGAGAAGCCATAAAGAATTTTCATTACACTGAATAAGCAGTACATATCAAAACGTAATATATGAATTTTACAGACAATACATTTTTGACAGATAATGGATTAACATGATTATTTTGAACATCAGACAACAACAGATCATTTTAACACAAAAGCATTTCAGCAAACAAAAAGGTCTTGTGAGCAAAAAAAATTAAGGGCCCAATGGGAACACGTACATAGCATAAAGGTTTTAAAAGCTGAACCAGTTTTCTGGAGGGGCTGACAGAAATAAAATCCAAGCCAATGCAAACTACTAAATTAAATATTTAGAAAAATATGAACAGAAGATATGACTGTAGAAGACAGGTTCTATTTCATATGTTATTTTGCTGTAACAAGAATGTAACTTTCATTTTATCTGTATGTATATAATTACTTCTTTGACTGATAAGGCATCTGACAGTACAGTACATAAAAACAATACTGGGGGGGGAAAGCCACATAATCTCTAATCCATTAATAAGAAATACTATGAAAGAGGGAGGGAGGCTGGTGAAGTTGACCTAGATGTACAATTCCAGGTGTACAGTATTCTCAGCTACAGTTCCCACAGCCAGCTGTTACCAGTGACGTGCACACGGACACTGGCAGCTAACACAGACTGCCTCCATCACCCATGTCTCAAACGTCTCATTTCTGCCGATGTGCACCTGACCATTAAAGCAGGTTGCTGACCACACGTTTCATTACAGTATTCTTACAGCCTTTTATTCCCAAATGAATAGCCACCTTACTTTTCAAACAGTGTTTTACCAACTACTACCTGATAGAACTCTATTCACTTTCGAAACGAGAAAAAATGTGAATATTTCCAGGAGATACCGACTTAGTATGAATCTGAGCTGGCATTACAGAGCTGCATACCCCACATCCGATTTCCCAGTTGTTGTAGCTGACCTCAATACTGCATAATGCTTTCCCTTTCACCAAACCTCCAAACACTGTCAGTAACAAAACAGTTTGTTTCCCCAGCCCTTGCCAATAAAGAAATAAACCCTAGAAGCTATAAACTAAAATCTATCTCCAAAATTCATGTCATTATTTAGAGACTGAACACAATAATAAAAAAATATACTTGTTTTTTTTTTTTGAACATAGAATCAATACAGAGTAGTTTGAGGTAAAAATCCGAAACTCGAAACTCTGCTTCTCAGTAGGCAACTGGTATTCATGAAAATTCTAAATGGTGTTAGAACTGTTTTTTAAATGGAAGTGAGAAGATACAGTATAAGATCTTCAAGAGACTAGAGCGTCACCAAGTGACAGTGAATCAGCCAAAAATAAGACAAAAGTGTCTCGAAGACAGTAGTGCCTTATCCTTCCAAGTTATCTTTAGCTTTTCTATTATAAAAACAAAACAAATTTCCATGAATTTTGTAAGAGGAGTGATGTGATTTCTTTCCACCCCTGAACTGTATTTGCTGAAGCTGTCTTTAAATGAAAAACCAGCTGAAGACCTAAGCTGATTAAGGCTTTTTGAGGTCACCAAGCTACATGAAAGTAGATCAGTTTCCCAGCCATCACTTCATGCAAACCTACCTCAGTACTCCACAAAGAATCTGACAATGCTGCAGCTTCTACCTATTTGAGGTTGACTATTTTTAAGAGGACACTTCAGATATCAAATTAAACTTGTTAAATAGTCCAGTTGTAACACTTAACTGATCACTGCTCACTGATAAACTATTAAACTATTCAAACAGAGATGACCTATATTACAGAAGTTATGTAACATCTAAATTCCACACTGCAAGAATAAATTCAAGTCAATAAGTACTGGGTAGCAATGATTAATATGCCCAAATTATTTCCTTCATAGACCTTAGAACATGAGGAAAGAGGTAGGACATTTGGGTTATGTTTTGAATTGTACATAAGAGTTATTTTAGTCCTTTTCAAGACACTAAAGGTGTGGAAAGAGTGCAAACTTCCTCATAGCACCACCTTGTTTCTTCATAGTACAGCCTGATTCCAAATAGACACACTAAGGCAGAGCTACTGCCTCCAGCACAGGGTCAATTGCTTGAGCCTCTGCACTATGCTACATTTTGCAACAGAGATGTTCCAAATGTCTTGGAATGGGGGGGAGGGAGATATATCTCAAAGGTCTTGAAAAACCAGGGAAGAGGATTAAATCACTTCTTTCCCACTCCCAGCTACTCTAGACTGTCCCACTGCAGACCCTCATCAGATCTACTTGCCTTTCTCTCAGCATCAGTAATTCTTAAGCTTCTTATATATACCAACCTCTACCTATGAATTCAATACCCAAATAGCCCCTCCCTATCAGACTTCCCATCTCTCATCTAGCTTCTTATCACAGTCCTTCAGTTTACTTCCTCACTCCTCTTTGTCTCACCTCCAGTACAGCCAGATCACACACCCATCCTCCCCAGCAGGACAAACAACTACACTGCAGGTAACAGAATCTGCTTAGGCTCCAAGCCAGTGCCAAGACCTGACGTAGTCCAAAGCAGATCCAAAAGACACTTAAATGCTTTCCAGCCCCACACCATGCAAGAATGCTCAAGAAATCAGGATGTTTAATTCTTCTAGCAAAAGCTCCTAACACTATATTCCTCCTAGAAACAGTAAGGCTCAAGAAGACTGCCTCCCTCCACCATTGCCAAAGCTTTGTGTTAAAAACACCAAACCAAGCAACAAAAGCCCAAACACATACCAGATCCTATCCACACCAGACAAAACCCAAAACAAAAACCCCGGAACTGTCACAAGCTATAGTTTTAGACAATCATTTCTCTCACAGCAACCTAGAGCTTGAAACACATAGGAAAAGACTGCAAAGTGGTTATGTTTCAGAATTTCCTACTCTATAAATTTATTGCCATCTTCTCCTGAAGCTGACAAATCGAATTAAGCAGTTATTCTTTCAAAATCATTTTGCCAACACCAGACAGCAAAAACTGAGTAGTCCCTTTGCTGGACTTTGCCTTCTTCCATGTTTTTGCTAAGTATACTCTTCCCAGGGAAATACAAAAAGCTCTTTTGTATATAACATAAAATTATCTCCAGAAAATCTTGCTGTTTCTTCTGGTTTTTTGATCCCTCCTTTGCTGATTCTAGAGTAGCTAACTATCATATTTTGGAATAAAATTTCATGAATTCAAACTCACAAGGATTACCTATAATCAATTAACACTTAATAGGAAATTGCTTTGTGTCATTACATTTGTCACTGTGGTTCCAATCCACCTTACAAGAAATCAGAGACAATTACTTTTATTAGTCCTTACCAGTCAAGCAGAAACAACATTTTCTTATTATTGCTTAGTATATATTGTAAGTAAATAATAAGTATTTACTTATTTATAATAATTTAAATTTTTTTAAAGTATTTATAATAATTATTATAAGTAAATCATATATTGCTTAGTATTATAAGGTATTAGTTGCAAGGCAATAATCTATAGCCTTTGATTGGAGCAAACAGGGTCCTGTGAGACTGTTCTGCAAACACACTATTCTTTCCAAGTTTTCCATCTTACAATTTTGGGATCTGACAAGTAAGTTTCTTCGCTTTGTCAAAATCTCTTTTCTATACACCTTAATCTTCACCTTGGCAGGGGAGAGAAAAACCTAGAGACATATCAATTTACTCTAATTCAAAACAGCAAATCTCTTTAACTGGTCAGCAAGAAACAGCTATTCAGCTATGGGGCCTGATGAGATGTATCCCAGGGTCCTGAGGGAACAGGCTGGTGTTGTTGTAAAGCCACTCTCCACCATACTTGAAAAGTCATGGCAGTCAGGCCCAGTCCCCAGAGACTGGAAAAACGGAAGCATTGCTCCTATTTTTATAAAGGGTAGAAAGGGAGAGCCAGAGAACTGCAGGTTGGTGAGCACTACCTCTGTGCCTGGGAAGATCATGGAGCAGATCCTCAAGGGAGCAATGCTAAGGCACATGCAAGGCATTGTTTAATGTAAATCATGACCCCCGTATCTTATGCAGAATTTGGAGATGTTAAAAAACACTGACATGTTTAAAGTAACTGGTTTTTTTAATGTATTGTACCAAGTATCTTTTATAATTAGCTGAAAAAAATATGGATACCAGTAGCTTAGTAAACTTCTTGAGCTCTGGAGAGCTATTAGTGACCAGGTCAGTGTATAAATTCTCCGTCAGTAAAAGCTGATTACATACCTTTTTTTAAAATGTAGCTGATGGTTTAAGATTTTGTAGTCAAACTAGTCTTGACAAAAAAAATCTACCACCCCAATAGATACTGCATCTGGCTTCTGTGCAAGGTATGAGAAGAGACAATCT
Organism: Machaerirhynchus nigripectus; assembly: GCA_013397975.1. Taxonomy (NCBI): domain Eukaryota; kingdom Metazoa; phylum Chordata; class Aves; order Passeriformes; family Dicruridae; genus Machaerirhynchus; species Machaerirhynchus nigripectus. Next base: position 2,915,985 of record VZRQ01009416.1, on the reverse strand, counting down.
GATCATCCTTTGCTGAGTGGCTGAAGAATCAGATTAATTTGATACCGACAAGGTAGGTCTACATTTACAAATGCATTGGCTGACAGTTAACACTACTTGCAAAATGCTGATTCCCCTAAAAGAGAGGACATCAACCTTCTTGCAGTTGCCTTTTATTGCCAGTGTTTGCGTAAGAATACCATGAGGTATTCTCGTTCATAAAGCATAAGGGCATTCCATAGTCCACACCATGAAAAATATTTGGAAGTCTCTTTATTAGATAAGCATGATAGCTAAAATTCCTTAGATTCAAGCCTCAATGTGACCTTAGTATAGAGAATAAAAACAGATTGATAGAAACTATGATTCACTGACAACATTCAGTAACCTTAATATCCGTATTTATTATGTAAAATAGAGAAAATTTAACAGCATAAAAACCCTTTCAATCCTGTAAGTCTCACTAGCTAGGGACTAGGTAATTTAAAACATTTCAATGACTTCCAAATAGTAAAACATGATGTATTATGAAGAAAAGGTTTAAGTCCTAAATCACAAACATGCTAAGAACTATTTTCAAAACCTGACAGATAGCAAGACTAAGAGCCTTACTTAAGACTTTATCAATCTAAATGATTTATTATTCCCACAAAGAGCAAGTAATTACACAAGATGCAAAAAACATTTTTTCTGGAGATCAGTCATTTTGTACAGTATCTGTATCAGACATGATACACCTTTTCAGGAGGCAATCTAAGCCCCAAATTGTTTAGCAAATTCCAAAATAGAAAAGGCAGCCTCATTTCTTGGTTTCACCTACCTAAATGGAAGATATGGTGGATTAGATCCAGACAAAAGTGTCCTGTAAGCTTCTTCTGGTGTTTTCTTCAAGTATATAACCTAAAAGGGATGGGGGAAGAGGGAAAAAAAAAAATCAGTCCTGAGCCTGGAATGTTACCAGCTAGTAACTTCCTCCAGTACTAAGAATGCATGTTATACTCCTTCATGACATCAGAAACAGACATACCTGTACAAAGAAAAGATTCAGGTATCAACAGAAACTTTCTGTTTTCTATCAGTCCCTTACTTTAAAAACAGAAAATTGGAGAAAAAAGTCACACACTGCTACAACTTAAAGACTTTAATGTTGCATAAATTACTGTAAAATAGTTTACACTTAAAGCCTAAATTCTTGCTTCTAGACAAAAGATCCTTAGACGGTAGTTCAGAGGACTTCAGGAAAACGATGAGTTTCCATCTTATCAAGGACTTGTGAATCCAAAGTAGGGGTGCATTTGTACCATGTTTTCCCAATACTGCAGGTTTTATTTGACAGAAGTTATGGCCCTTCAAAGCTGTGTCTGCTCAAAGACATGTATATATGACACTTTGAACTAAACACTGTTCCTTTTCTGTCCACACAGCTCATAAAGGCTCATAATAAAGACACTAGGAGGAAACAAAAAAGATTAAGAACACAAAAGGAAGGAGGAGAAGGAAAGAAACACTGAACACGCTCCTGAAAAAATCAAAAATATCTCGGATGTCAAGAGCAATACAATAACTGAAGGAGAAAGGATAATGAAATGAAGAGGAAAACATCACAGTACCTCTTCAGCACCTAAAAAGTAGTGAATTCCATTAAGAAAAGTCAAGGAGACATTTTCTGACTCATCTGTATCAATGAAAAGTCAGCAACTAAAACTTATCTTCATTTTTAATCTCATATAATGAATCTTCAGAGTGCTTTCATTCTGCAACATACTCAAAAAAAACCCAACAACCCAAAAAGCCTATTGTGAATAGTTTGGATAAACTGAACTGGTATTTAAAAAGCAATGTGAGTAAAAGCTTAAAAAAAATACTTTATAGACAGTAACTATTCTCTTACAAGAGTTTTTTTTACAAGAGACAAGGTTTTCTGCCCTTGCCCCACTGTCACTGCTGTAACTCCTACCATGTGGCACTGCTACTTGTAAAACCCAGATTCAATAAATACTGAACATTTAAATTTTTTTCTCTTGACATTTTCATTTTTGTGTTCTTAACCTCCTGAGTGATGATGTGGTTGAAAGTTCCCCACAGGGCACTCTGCAGGCACATGACATGTAGCAATACTGGCCACAAGTACCCACTGTCAAGAAAACTTGTACCATATTTCCTAAAAAGCTTACAGAACGAAAAGGGAATCAGTGTTTTCCAAGTCCACCTTAACACTTACCCATAGTATTTCAAATGCAATTTGGATTCATATTTTCCCACCTGCATCTGCCGTTTACAAATCAGAAGTGTAAGGAACAGATCCCCTCTAGAGCTGCTTAGATTACCAGCAAAGAAACCCTTCTTGTTTCAGGTAGGGTTGAGATGTCTAATTTAAATTTTTAAATTAGGAAAAAAAACTCCTGAAAGCAAGTAACTGGACATACCCTAGTAGTTTGCTATTAGCCGGTCATTTGCTGCATTAGAACTACAAACTTAAGAACTTAACAGCTTTTTTCTCTTACTGGCATTACAGAAATCTAATACAAGTATTGCTAACAAAATACACACTCAAAGGAATCATGAGAAAGAAGTATGTCCAGTCTATCTGCTACCTGTAAGGAAAAGGAACAGGAACCAGGACAAGTAAACTAAACCTCCTCAATTAACTTTCAAACACTGGCAGAGTTGTGGCACACTGTCTATTATTCTGGGTAGGCTACGAAAATTAAGTGAGAAAAGAAATCAATTTGATAATCACTATGCCTCTGGTCTAGTAACTTTTAAAAGGCTGTGAGAAAAATCTTCTCTCCTTCCCACTCTGAATCTCACTAATGACATGAGAAACAATTGATCCTAACATGGTCAGTTAGAGTTAAGTTTGTGATTCAGATTTCCAGCATTCAAGAAAATGGTATCCTACGGAAAAACATACAAAGGATCTGCCAAAGCCATTCCCTATGCAGTAAAATAAAAGGAGTTAAGGGATGAATACAGGGTTTCCCTAAAACTCATACAGCAGAGTTTTCAAAGACAGCTTAGTGACAAATGAAATTACCATGTGCCCACCTCCCTAAAGGAGTGCCCCCAGAGAAGCCATTTCACACACAGCGTAAGTTTCTTAAGGCAGTTAAAGTATCCATGTGATCAAAAATACTTACAGCATATGCACCTATTAAAAATGCTGCATTCGCTCGCTTCCGCTGGTCAAAACTGGTGTAGTACACGATCTTCTTTCTTGATAGACTGAAATACTGTTTAAAAGAAAGTAAACAAACAAAACAGAATATTTACTAAGAAAAGAATACGTTTTAAGAATACTTTAGCAAAATCAATTTTCCAAAACTGCAAAATAGGTCAGAAAAAATTCTCATAAAGAGATTCTCAGAATTAAGGGGCAAAAAATTACTAATACTCTGAACAATCTTCTTGTATCACAGATATATAAGAGTGCAAGGAAATAGCCACTGTTTCCAGGCAGATCTCTTGGTTAGCTGTACTATGCTATAAAGTGGAGCTGAACCAAAATCTTCAGTATAAAAAACTGGATTTCCTTCCCCCAAGTTTAAATATTTGAAACACTAGCTTATGAACACTGATTAAAGACATTGACATTTTCAAACTAAAACATCCTCCTGTATGTTAAATCTCTTTAGCACACAACTCTGTGGAGAAGACAAAAGAAAAACTCATGCAATCAACCTTACAGGCGTTTTATAAGTTAAACACTTCCATCTATACTATTTTAAAACAGGGTGACGGACAACTTTAGAAAGCTTCAACAGCAAGAATTTATTTAAAAAGGTAAAAAAAGGAAAAGATTGCATAAGAAGAGCCTGAAGAAAAGGCTATGCAAAGACAAAACTAGTAATACTTGCAATTCTTGTTTCTTTAGGAAGAAAAGAAGCTTGTGTCAGAATTCTGTGGACAAACCTCCCATTGAAAACAAAATCAACAAGCACCAGAAAAGAACAATAATGACAAGCTGCGGCAAAACTATTTAAAGCCAGAGAGAGACAATACTGTCACTTAAAAATGGCAAGCTGGACAATTTACTGCATTAATAATTTTTTAAACTTCAACAATTGCCACACTTCCATTAGATTCTGCTACACTACTGCATGTTTTTCCTGTCTGATTTTTACAGTACTCCTACAGTTTTGAGGAAGTCATCAACAGACATACTAGATTCTGTTTCTAAATATTTGAAGCATTTTCTATTTTTAAAAGTTGTACGTTCTACAAAATGCCCTAATACCGGTGCTTCTGTTACCTAACTTCAGGTTTTTATCTCTTGCCACTGTTGACACTTGGGGAGGGGAGATAAGGTAACTGCTTCAGAAGAGTTTCATTTGTAGTGCAAACTGTATTTCACTTCAGAAACCTGTCAGTGTCGACTCTCATCTCAAACCTTGTTGCAAGTTTCAGACAAGTTCTAACAACAGAATCAAATTAAAAAAAAAAAAAATCAAATAGCCGCTCAATTCAGGAGAAAACTGATGTAGGTACAACAGCGAGTTTTTTACTCCCACCCCCCACAGAAACAGCACCTTTAGTTGCAGTTCTAACTGCACCTTCCAGTCTGGTCTTATAAACCACAACTTCCAGAGGCAGAAGGAGCGAGAGTTAATGCAACTGAGTGGATCTAAATAGCACTGTTAATTCCTGAAATACCTGGTTGCTGTTGATTGGAAAAGGCTGTATCTTGAGGCCAACAGCAACATCTCTCAGTGTATATGCAAACATACAAAGCACAAGTAGTTACTTAATTAGTGAAGCATTCAATTATTATTAAAACTTGACAAAATGAGTCCCAGTACTTTAAGATTCCTCCCTTCTTCCCCCTCCTCAATTTTTTAATTTTAGTGTTCTCTAACTGCAATTCCACCCATGATGTGTAGGTGGGATAAGATTACAGTAGTTATGCAACAGTGACAGAACTTCAATTATAACTTATTGACTACTACTTATTTTAAAGCAAAGTTCTTTGCAGCAGTTTACAGTTCACCTAAAACACTATTTTAAACTGCAAAGCTAGCTAGTGAGAAGTAAGTTCTATGTAATAAGACCATATTTCTTGTTTTATTTTATAGAATGGATTTTTTAATCATATGGGTATATCAAGTCATTCCAATTTTGAGACACTTTTGTACCCAAAAGAGCCATAACCTGAGGTTTCCAGAATATTTAGATGAAAACAACGTATCAGTTTTATTGCATAATTTTCAAAATGTAACAGTTTAATCCTCGTTATACAAAATATTTAAATGTGCTTTGAATGCTGACAAAAGCTTTAACACAAAATTGAAAACCGAAATTAATGCCTTACAGCATAGCAAGCAGTAGAAAACAGCAGCACAATTTAACTTTTCAGAAGCTGATAAAACAAAGCACTGTTTTTATTTACACACTAGCAGCAGAAAATTAAGTTTTACAGTAGTTGTTTGCTGAAGCATCAATGCAATGCATCTGTTAACATTAACGTTTGTCAACTCAGTACACTTTCATTATCAAAACCAAGCTATATGATCTATTTTAAAAAATACTGATTCTCTGACCATATTTCATAGGCTAAGTCTACTCCTCTGGCCAGGTTCAATGATAAACTTTCACAACAGTTCTGGGAGGTGACTTTTCACAGCTCCAGAGCTCCACCTGAATGGATTGGGGCTTTAGTTCCCTTAGGCACTGCACAATTCTGAAGAACCAGGAATGTTTCAACATGGACTTTTTCAATACAGGTCATCTAGGGAATAACCATAGTTGCAGATAACATAGTTGCCAATAGTATCTTTTCTCCACAACAAAACTAAGCTGCACATGCTATGAAGCACTAAAAATATCCTTTACCAGTAAGAAAATTTTATCAGTTTCACACACCATTAAAACATAAAATTTTAACAGGATAACACAACAGTATCTGCCAAGATATATCCCAGAGGAACATACTGAAAGACAATCTTGTGAATTAAAAGCAGAGGTTACACAGAAAGTGTAGCAGTTTTTGCTTTAGGGGATAAAACTAATTCATAAGGTGTATGAGAGGGTTACAGAACATTTACTTTCACTGTAAGATTACATTTTTCTTTTTAGAAGTTCCTTGTAGATCTAAAAAGAGATTTATTTGCAGAGAAACTGATGACAGGATTAGAAAGTGCCATGGTGGACAATTACTGGATTGATACTGTGTAAAATCATCACATTATTTGGCAGCATTTTATATAATGGATATGGTTTAACATAGTTGTACTGTTCAAGCAAGAAATTATTTCAATGTGTTTAATAAGCCTAGATCTATGCAAATTCTACTTTTATATATATATATATATATACAGGTAATATATAGGTAATATGTACTTGTAAATAGCAGTGAATACAAGACTGGCAAACTTAATAGAAAATAACTAATTTAAACACATGCATGCAATCCTGCCTCAAAATCTGGGCTGTCCTAAAGGAGATTCCTTGCAGTTACTACAGTTCCATGTGTATGCCCAGCAATTTATTTATATTAAAACAAAAAAAAAAGCCGAACCCCTCTATGGTTCAGCAGCAATACAGTTAGCATACAAAAAATGCTAACCCCATAGTTTATAAGCCTGCCAGTACCTTTTCTTTCCTGCCTTTGATCTTCAATACTTGTATCATTTATATCAGCAACACTCCCAGATTACTTCAGCTCCTTAATTTATCGAGAATGTGTAAGGTTATGCAGAGATAAAACACAACAGTTTTTTAAAAGCAGTTTTTATGAAATCAGACTTACTAAAAACAAGAAATAAAAAATCTTTCATAAATGAAGCCCAGTTGCTCAGTCAAGCGTTTTCTTCCCTGAACAGAATTCAAATAACAAGTAGGAAGATGGCACAGACAAGCATTTTTTCCTTGCTGGTGACTTGGATAGTGAAAATCATCTTCACAGCAATCATCAGTTGAAAAATTACAAACACAAGAAGGTCAGAAAGGTTTTCCTGTAAGGCATAGCCAAGACTTTGCCTCAAACTTTCTCGGCAAATGGATACCTGAATAAATTCTTCACCTCTTCAGAACAGAATTATTTACTGTTTTTAAAAAATCAGTCAGCATAAACTTACAACAGTTTATTTTACAATGTTGGTCTGCCATTAGCACATTTCAAACCGGTATCCTTCTTCCTCACCAGTCCCCCAAGAAAGGAGAGGGGAAAGCAGAACGCTGCCTCCATGTTGAACTCCTCTCTCAAAACAGAAACAGATATATAGCTGAAAGACTTGAAAGACAAGTTTGTGGGGCTTTCTAATTTTAATGAGATCTTACACTTTCATTTCTCCTGTTCCTATCCATAGAAGTTTCAAAATTAAACAAGTCTAAGTCTTTGTATTGGTTTGGCACGGCCTGGTTTTGGGTAGCAGGGGGGCCACAAAGACGGGTCCTGTGAGAGGCTCCTGGGAGCTTCCCACCATGTCTGGCAGAGCCAATGGCTGATGGCTCTGAAGATGGACATGCTGCTGGCCAGAACTGGGCCAATGGGAGAGGCTGGTAACACCTCTGTTATGAGATATTTAAGAAGAAAATCAAAACAAAGTCAGGGGTTTTTGTTTCTAGTCAGAGAAGAGGAAGAGGTGAGAACATGTGAGGGAAACAACATGGCAGCACCAAGGTCAGTGGGGAGGGAGGGGGAGGAGGTGCTCCAGGCACCGGAGCCGAGGTTCCTCTGCAGGCCGAGGTGAAGACCATGGTGAAGCAGCTGTCCCCCTGCAGCCCATGGGCCCACGGGGAATGCAGAGATCCACCCACAGCCCGTGGGGGAGGTGCCCACGCCGGAGCGGGTGGATGCCTGGAGGAGGCTGTGATCCAGTGGGAGACCCGGTGGAGAGAGACGGCCCTGCTTCCAGGCTGGAGCAGCCTGGCCTTGGAGGACTGCACCCCGTGGGAAGAGACCCACGGCACAGCAGTTTTGGGAGGGCTGTGTGCCCATAGGAGGGGCTCATGCTGCAGCAGGTGCGGTTTGGCTGCTGCTCGTGAGAGGGGACCCACGCCGGGAAGTTCACGGAGAACTGTCTCCCATGGGAGGGACCCCACGGCCTCACAGGGAAGGACTCTTCTCCCAGAGCAGCGGAAGAAAATCCTGCTGATGGACTGCCCAAAACCCCCCTGCCCTGCCTCCCTGTGTCGTCGGTGGGAAGGAGGAAGGGCCTCGGGGGGAAGGTGTTTTAAGGGCTTATTTTACTTCTCATTACCCTCCTCTGATTCTGTTAGTAATAAATTTCACTTAACAACCAAGGTTGAGCCTGTTTTGCCCTTGAAATATTTCTCCTGCTCTCCTTATCTCACCCATGAAGCCTCCGTTAGCCCTCTTTCCTCTTTTCCCTCCTTTTGCCCAGCTGTGGTAGGGGAGGGTGAGCGAGTGACTCTCGTGGGTGCCTGGCATTGGGCCAGTGTCAAACCACAACAGTCTTAAATTCCTTTTGAGACACCGTACCCATACTAAAACCATCACGTTTGTGAATAATTTCTTTTTCTGCCATACTTCAAGACTCTTAAGAAAAGTACATTAAGTGCTTACCCAGCCAAATACACCAACTCATCTGGGCTTAAGCACTATGATTGCTTCAGGGTCCCAGAAGTGTTGCAGTATGTCAATAGCAAACATCCCATGATAATCTGCAGTGTCTTTTACTTCCTATGATCAAACAACTCCTGCTGCTGGTCACAGGGCACCCTTTAGGCAAGGGTGTGCAATCAGCAGTTGCCCAACAGGACTCTCTCTCTGTCCTTAGTCCAATCTGCACTTCCCATCTCTGAAATACTCATCCCATGCTGCTTACACATCACCTGGTGCCACATGAGAATTATCACACTTTTGCTGCTGCAGGGCAGATAAGTCACAGGTCATGAACTTGTAAACACACTAGTTCAGGCCCCAAAACTCCTCTTGGGAGATATGTGTGAAGGACAGACACGAGAAGACGTGGAGAAATGGTGACTCTGTAATTCTCGCCTGGTGAAGCTGAGCAGCAGCCACTATAGCTAGGCCTACAGTCCCCAGTAGATGCACTCCTCTGAGGCATGTAAATACACAGGCAGAGGCAGGCTTCAGCCCTAGGACTTGGTCTTACAAGCCTACTTAACTGCAGGTGGTATCTAAATTAGGACAGAGTGTGGCACATATTTTAACTACTAGAAGAGCGAAGCTTACATTAGCAGTATTGGCCTACCCCAGGGGTAGTGCCAACCAGCCAGACTGGAGTCTATTCATACGTAAGTTTCTATACCACTCTGGCAGTATTCCAAGCTTTAGCTGTTTGATTCCAGGTATTACTTTCAAGTGGTTTTACTATCAGGTTACCCTTCTCTCTTATGCACTAGCAGTTTAATTTAACCTATTTGGAATTAGCCTCTGGCAAGCCAGCAGCAACAAACTGCACTTCCTCCCAGTGGAGACTCCTCTGTCCCAGTCCTGGCCAGCTGTACCCTTCACCCAGCAGCACAAGTAAATCCCCTCTTTTCAAAAAATAGAGAAGTTACATTAAAATGACATTACAGTTTGCTAAACCAACCCTGCAAGTACCAGGGTTAGTAGTTCTGCTCCAATTCAGCTCCCTTGGTTTTTTTTGCCATCATAACATCCAATCTTCATCATGATGCTTACAAGCCACTTCTAACAATCAGCTTGCCTCATTCAATGAGCAAGATGGTGGCCTCACAACAAAAATAATGAGTGCAGACATATTCCTGTTTAATACTGAACCATTAAAAAAACTCCTGAGGTATTTACTAGTTGCATACTTATTTTCTGGGTGAAACTCTTGGTACCTACATTGAAGATTGAAGGCATGCAGTAATACACTAGACTGTATTAAGGTCCCAAACTGATCACAGTCTCAATCTGAATCTGGAAAAGACAGAACCGATCACTCTAGTTCCCATGGGCACAGTGAAGTTAGAATAGTAGGTTTAATACTGGTTCTTTTTTAGAGTAACTGCTTCACAGAGCAAGCATTCTCTAGTTTTTAATAACTCAAATATAAGGTCACAAACAACAGAATTAAGGTGAAAAAAAATAGATTCCTACTGAGTAAGAATCACTGGTCATGTGTTTGAATGGGGTAGTGGAACTGCAAAATAGGGTGATAATGTATTTATAAGGTGTCTGATGTTATCAAATGGCAAATCCAACATTTTCCCAATATCAGCACAGGCATTCAAAATAGCAAATAGAGTTTAATTTTTTATCTTTATAAATATCTTTTTAAAGTTAGAAGCAATGTAAGTTTTCACTAGAAGCACTTCTTTTTTTCCAAGAAATTTGTAGCAACTCTACCAGCCCCTCAGTTTGCAGAAACTCCTCTCAAGAACACAGAGAATTCAGCATGCCCCTGAAAGCAGCAGATAGCACCAATCAGCTTAACTAAGGGTTACATTTGTGTCCCTAGACATAATGTCATTTGCCATAAAGGGAACCTCTTAACAGTGGCCAAAGCAATCACATCTGTTGTCCCATTTTCCCCTTCTGTCAGTAACAGGTCTAATATTTTAAAGATTTTAAATCTGTAATATTTAGTGAAGCCTTTCCTCATTATTTGCCCACAAGTTACATTAATTAGCATTTTGGAATTAAAACATCTGTTTCATTTCTTGCAGTTGATGGATTTTCTATACATGCTGCAAATAACTTCTCAGATATTTGGAGAAGGTTAAGTCTGCAGCTGTACATAGGTTCAGTGGGTCTGGCTGGGATGGAGCTAGGGTTTACCCCCAGCAGCTGTGGTTTAGATTTGTTACCAAAACTGTGTTGATAATACACCCATGGTCCACCTATTGCCTAGCAGTGCTCTCATAGTACCAAGGCCTTCTGTTTCCTGCTCTGCCCCCCACCCCCCTTTCCACTGAGATTTACTTTAAACAGTGTGATTTCAGGACCCATGTTTTCTTCCTTGAGTACCTGTTTTTTCAATTACTCAGACCAGCATACATGCTTCACTAGCTGAAAACCCATGACACAAGCAGAGACTTTTGTTACTTGAAAGTGTTAAGGTTATGCAAAAAGGTGAACACAGCCTTCAGTCACCTGCCTCACCTCCTAAGCCAAAATGACGGCATATTATTTTCTTTCCCTCTTCAGAGGAAAACAAACGCAGAACAAAGAATATCCCTGAAGCTTAGCAATAACCATCTAGCTAGTGAGCACCTAACAACCACTTTCAAACTGGCAAATTTTATTTCAGTTTGAAATTACAAAAATACAGGAATATTGTTTTTAAACAAAGCTTACCTTTAATTTCTTATTTAGTTTACAGCAGTATCTGTATAACATTGCCAAATTTAAAGGTCCAAAATCTCCATAGAAACTGCGGGAAAAAACCAAAAAACAGTGTTATTAGTACAAAAGAGCTAAACAAATTTCAACATGCATGTCGTTGATAATTAAAGCTGGAAATCAAGGATATCGAGCAGCAATACACATGGAATAACAGATAAGTCCTTTATTGATTAATTTAAAAGGACAATAGTAACAATTAATTTAAACTTATATGTAACTTCAGTTTAAGATATTCCAGTAACTACTTTTCTCATTATATACACACACTAGCTACAGAATTTTTTTCTTCATCCCATGATATCCAGTCTGATTTTGGCCAAAACCAGAGTGAGGAACTTGAAGACATAATATACATTTAAACCATGCTGATGTCACCCTAAAGATTCTACAACTGCTGAAGATGAGAATATATCATTACGTACTATCAAGAATAAGCTAAATAGAATTTCTTATGGGTGATAAAATTTATTTAATAACATGTAATCTTGATGTCTATCTGAAATTTAAGCTCATTTCTTTAAATCCCTTCCTTCACTATTCCACAGATTAGATATTACAAACACACTTTACATCTAATCATGTTTCCTTTTGTCCCCCCCTCTTGCCTCTAGGCTGTTCTTCCAATTTATTATTAATTTCATGTTCTAAATATCAGCTTCTGATTGTTCTTGTTTCTCTCTTCTACAGTTTTAACGGTGTTACCTTTGAAGCAACAATCTCTGGCCTTAAGGTAAGAGCTAGTAGCAGTAGTCTGTACAGGAAAATTATTGCACAACAGTTCCTTGTAGTGATTCACAGTGCTCTTCCTAGCAAACCCTCTATATAGGCACCTTTACAAGTAACAGCAGCCTGTATGCAAGCAACTTACAGCAACCTCTTCTAGAGCACCCTCCCTCTCCACCAATTGTGCAAAACTGGTCAAAATTTAAGCTGTAAACATTCTCCAGTAATTCTCCCTTTGTGTATAAAAATCTTAATGGTCTACGCAAATTTGTTGAAGCACACGTCATGAATTACAGTGAGAATGGACTACTACTTAGACTGCTTTAATCTGATCTGCCTTAAGTCTTTTTGATAAAAGAGACAGGAAACCTCTTGCCTACTGACAAACAAAACAAGCCAGCAGCAACTGAATGCATTCTATTTGGGGAATCACAAAGGAAAAAGCTGTTCTGGACTTATGGTCTTTGAAGGAGTAAAAAGTTACTGGAATTACATGATAGAATAGATGGCAGTACCTATCAAGCTTTCTTCCCTGTGGCAAAGGGTTTATTTTTCAGGCAAAATAATTAGATTCCAGCTGAACATAAAAAGAAAAGTTCCACTTTGAGGGCAGTCAAACACTGGGAAGCAATTACACAGAGAGGTTGTAAAGTCAAAACCAAATTGTACAAGGATCTGAACAACCTGCTCTCGTCAGCCTTGCTTTGAGCCCACGGGTTGCATTACACATCTGCAGAGGTGCCTTCTGGCTTCACCCCTTCTGCGCAGACACAAAAACAAATTAGGAGTGCTTTAGCTTTTAGTGCTTATAACATCATTAATATCATTCTCCCCACATTCTCTCAAACAAGAAAGCCAAGACCAGTGCAAAAAGAGACAATTATTTTAGTTGGATCACTAAGACAAGTAGCCTTCCTGCCATACCAATGCTATTTCAGTATCATCTACTTTACAACATCAAGTAACAACACAAGCGTTGGTTAAGATTCAGCTCAGCACAAAACATTATGATGTAATTACAGAAGCTAATTAGCTGGGAAAAAGACCAAGCTGTCCAACTCCTAATGTAGTTGTTCTAAGGCCAACTTGTAAATGTTCTAAGGACAAGTATGATTTAAGACAAACAAGAAGTTAAAACTGGAGCTCTAACAACACTGGAGTGAATGTAGCTACTAGGAAAGTCATATAGAAGGCTTCCTAACATCTCCTCCCATACAGCTGCATTAACACATGAATCAAACACCCCCACCCTATCTTAGTCCATCAACTTTAGAGCATTCTTTCCCATATATATGATGAAGAGTAAAACTTATGATATTAAAATTGTTTTGGAAAAATACTTTTTAAAGTATTGTGGAAAAATATGGAATGGGATAGTTACTATAATACAGAATAATTTAAAAAAATATTGTGAGAAAAGTGAAAAATATAACTGAATACACAGTTCATCTAAAGTACTGAAGAAGTACAGCCATCCTCACTGTAAGATTTATTACAATTCATTTACTAGAAAATACATCAATATGAAGTCATATATCCCCTTCTACTTTTCAACGTGATTAAATTCAAACATCAGTGTAGGAAAAGTACATGAAAATCAATTCACAAATTTATCCACAAGACAAATCACTATTTTGGTGGGTATAAGGATAAACCACAGCTGAGTCTATCCAGGAAGTAACTGTATTTCTACAAAATGAAGCTATTCAGCTTCTCTCAGCCACCAAGTTAAAGATGGCACAATCTTTGACTATTTCTCCATCACTGATTACCATTAAGAATCCTGTGCTTCTCTTCACACAGTGGAATGGGGGGTAGAAGTACCTGTGTTTAAGACTCTGATACTACCACTGTTTGTCTATGCTGCAGAAACAAGGTATTTCTCAGAATCCAAAGACAAGCAAAGGAAAGGCACTTTTGGCCACTGCTGTGTCAGCATTACTACCCATACACAAAACCACTGACAATTCCCAAGTTATTTCCCTGCTACCATAGAGGCACTATAAACCAGCCATTGACTTTGCTGATAAAACATTGTGGTTGATATGTGAGGCTGAAAGTTAAAATAATGTGTGTAACATAACCCTTCTCCATTGTATACCTCTAAGTTGGAATAAGTTAATTATCCTTTCTTTAATGGGGCTAAGTGAAACAAGTGCTTTACAAACCTTCAAATCAAGGGAGTTCTTTGAAAGATATACAAGGCTCTGTACTGAAGTCAATGAACTCTGATCTACAAAACCTTTCTTCAATTTACATCCCTAGACCTAAATACAGTTTCTGACATGTTTAAGCAGAAGCATTTAATGCTGTGCACCCTCATTACTTTTTCTATAAAAGGCCATTTTTATACTTGAATTAGTGACACTTGATCCTGACTCACCCAAAGGACTTTCATCTTAAGACCACAATTTTAAGTAAATGTAAGTGGAACATGGGAAATATGCATGGTATATGGAATGGGGATGAAATGACACACCAAGTCACCATCTGAATAAAGAATTTTATTTGGCAAAAGTTGAAGATCAACGTAAGAAAAGTCAAACAGTCACTGATAAAAATTAGTCCAATATTATTTTACTTCCATCTCTTCTACATCTAGATGTATTAACAAAGCATTTAAACACAGTAAGAAATTGGAATGCCTCTGAAGCTTAAGCCAGTTATGAGAGACAGTCATTTACAACAGAGGTGGAAACCAGAGGAACAGAAGGCAGGTATGGTATTAAATAACATTTAATTATATTTTGTTTTAATCAAGTACCTAGATGATACCTTAAATTGTTCTTCCCCCTCATCCCATGGAGACTCGCTATCCTTACGCTTCTCAGACCAAGTAGCAAAACCCCAGAATATACTAGATGAACATTTAAATACTCTGCTTCAAAAATACCATCATGACGCCACCTGGAAGCAGTAGGATAAGTTTCTGGTATCTGTTTTCTCCTTAGATTAGACTCCTAGAACCATTTCTTCCTACCTGTAATTTGTTGCAGTATAATATCTGAGGCACTTGCTGTACTGTATCATAGGAATGGTCTTCCCCCTAGAAGGCCAGCCATCGATCTACTCTGTCATGCAAACAGTTACTGTAAATTCTTCCAGGGAATTTAATGCTGAAAGAAATGCAGCCCACACTCCTCAGCAACAAGTCGTTTCCAACTGCAGTTCCAAGGGATGCCACATGAAGGTGCCATGAGGCAGTTCAAGCCTGAACCAACACTTCTGAATCCAAACACCACTTCATACTAAGCATTTGAGTATCTCTGACCCTTGTGCCAGAGAAAAATGCTAAACAGATTTCCCATCCTGAATTATTAGATGGTGCCATTCAATGAAGGAATACTATAGCCTAGCAGACTTTTAACTGAATTGATACCTTCCACAGAACCACAGAGTACGCTGAGGTGCCTTTCTGCAGTGTTGCTCTCCAGCCTCTCATTCCCCAGTCTGCCTATACATCCAGGGCTGCTCCATCTCAGGTGCAGAATCTGGCACTTGCCCTTGTTAAACTTCATACAGTTGGTGATTGTCCACTTCCCTAATTTGTTAAGGTCCATATTAACATCACTCTATCAGGCCAAGATACCATCTTTCAAAGATAAAATGCATTACTTATACTTTACTCCACATGCCTGGTACTTTTTCCCTACAGAGCAGTAGTTTTATACTGCCATTCACTTCCCATCAGGGCATGATGTTTCTTGCTTGCCACATTATTCAGTCATTGGTTTGGTAACCTGGAAACAGAGGCACCATTTAATAACTGCAATCATTTTCTAGAGTACATATCCCAGAACTGCAGCACAATAAAGTATGAAGTTTGCCTTCTTGAAGACTTGCCATCATATAAAGCCATTTTCCTGCCAAAACAGGAGCCCCCCTCCCCCCCCGCCCCCAGCTTGCAATTACTTAAGTCAAAAGATAAAACCTAAGAACCTGGTGAATAACTGCAAAACTTCACTAATTTTTCAGCATTTTACAAATGTCCAGCTTCCTATTAAAATTAAGCAATGAGATTATTTCTCTTATTGGGATTCATTCTGCTCTTGCTCCTCCCTCCCTCTTTCCTATGCAGGAACATTCAGGTTATTACCCTCTACGGGCCTTGCTGCATCTGTTCTGAGCCTGGCCATTCAACAGTACAAGAGCCAGGAGTTGCAGAAGGGGCCAACTGACTACTGCAGCTACTTGCTTCAAATCATAAACTGAGCACATCTCACATGCAACACAGTCTCTGGGTGAGAGAGGATCAGTCTGCACATTCATTACAACCTAACTGCTGGTTGGGAAATCTTACCAATTTAAGCTTTTTTCTCCAACTCCAGTTTCCTAGAGTGTGTTTCTCCTCCCCACTTCTCAAGCACATGAAAAAAGGTGGGCACTGTTTTCCTCCTCTAGTCCACTGATTACAGTAACACGTGATTCATTAGGAGCTTTCTTAATTGGGCCGAGACAAAATCCCTAATGCTTAATGCTACTTAGGGATTGCGCGCTTCTGAACAGACAAAGGATGATACAGCAAATATAACCCTGGAAATATCTGAAGGTAGGAATAACACAGAGGCCCTGGATTATGCAAAAACCCCCAGCTATTAAGTCCATTTCCTCTTGGAAGTTCCAAATCCTCCTCAAGATCCTGATTCTTCAAAACCCAACAACTCACAGATCTAAATTATAGATAATTAAATACTTATTCCAGATACATGACTTTTTAAATCCAATGCTCCTTGATATCCAAAACAAAATATAAATGAAGAGGTTCTCCCATAAAAAGTTGCCCTATAGAAGAACCTTCAGGTCATGTCAGAAGCCTAGTCTCTTTGGGAAAAAAATTATCTTAACAGGGCCAGGATGCACCTAAGAGGTTTCCTAGACAAGCTACATTCCCATCCAATATAAAACTGGAGCTTAGAAAGTTGCTGTTTTATCCTGGTACCCTATTACTGCACAAGAAAAAACTCCTCAGTACTACTGGCAAATGCTTTTTATCTTTTACTTACAAAAAAGCAAAGACAGAAATGGTAAAGCAATGTATAGGTATAAAATTAAGTAGGGAAATTTCCTTTTTTTAATTTTGGACTTGATCTTACCAAGTTATCTTGGTCATCCAGTAGTCAAGGTCAAATCTTCAAAAATTACTGATGTGAACAAGGAAGTCCCTGTTTTCTGTGTGAAGCGACAGCTCTGATTGTTGTAACAAAGCTAAGTTTTAAGTTTTCTTTTTCCTTTCAAATGAGTTAAGCCACACAAAGATGGAGAAGTTCAGATTTCCTATGCAAGTACTGTTACTGGAGAGCCACAGAAAAGAAGCATTTAACCAAAGCAAAGCCAGATAGGCTAACCCTTACTCTTCTCACAGGAAAGATAAACTGCTTCTTTGCATACACACATGCAGTAGAAGAAACAGGACTCATTTAATATTGTTGTAGCTAAGCACTCGAGAGTCTTGCTCTACTGCTACGTAACTGAAGCAGCCATCATGAAGACTGCTGTGAAATGGGCAAGTAGCATACCACAGCGTGAAAGAAAGTTTTAGTGTAAAGCATGATATGCAGAGACTATCGTATTTACTGCTTCTACAGCTGCTTACACAATGTCAGAGATTAGATCTGCAAAAGCTGTTTATACAAGAGATCCAAAGTCAGAAAAAATGACTGAATAAAACCATTATGATTGAAGGCTGCCATTATAATTCATGAGTAAGATTCCTGTTTCGCATTATTTAGATTCTGATTTTGCTTGAGAAAATGACTGAGAAATAAAAAGGACATTAAAAGTTGCTTTGATAAAACTACATGAAAGCCAAGTTAACCAGTCAAGTGTAGTATTCTCAACCCAGATCTGCTTACTGGAAGGTGAAACGTGAAAGACGCTATTCTTAGAGAATAAAAAGCTTCTTACTAGTGCCTAACTCATTAATTGAGCTCCTGCCAAGGCAAGGTTTGTCTATTTGCCAAATGACAATCTTCATCAAGATGGATTGTTTCTCATTAACTCCATTTTTCTGAAGCAATAGTTACCTGTAATACACTATCCTGAAAGACTGTGTTTCCTTATAAGAAGTAGTGCATTTTCTCAGGAGGAACCTCAGAGAGTTTCAGAAAGACTGAGAAAATCTTACAGAAACAGAACCATCAAAGAAGAGATTTCAGAATTGTATCATTCCATTCAGGTTTCTTGTTCTCTTAACTGAGGCATTTGCATACCATTTCTCTGGCATAATAGGTTCAAGGTTAAATTGCAGCACAATTAACTAAAATAGTGACAGTTCTAGTAGCAAGTTCCTAGTCAGCTAGCATTTGAGGTAGGCTTAAATGGTTTTAAGAACGTCTTTATCATCTTTTTAAAGTGTGAATGTTTAAGTTAGACAGTGTTATGAAGTCATTAGAACAGTTGAAAACTTCAAACGAGAACTGAAGGCTAAAGTGCTCAAGATTACATAACCACACTTTGTGTATAATTTAGTGATAAATCACATGACAAGCTACAAGAGCAAGTCAACCCCAAACTTCCCAAACCATCAGATCTAGCACTACAACTGTTTTGTTTAATAAATGGGGTATAGTGCAAATGTATAAAATTGCTTCCTTATGTCTCTTCAAGAGTGGGGGGAAAAAAGGGAAGCAAGGCAGTGAGTTTTTAAGTACTATGTGATCCAGTAACAGGCTCTCTGTAATCAGGCAACTTCAAACCTACATATTCATGAGGTTTTCAGATCAGATACTACTTCGTGAAGCAAACTGACACCTCTGTAAAGTCAGCTAAATAAAATTCTGTAACAAGCTAACAGAATAGGAGCCCAAAGAAGAGCAATTTAAACAGAGTAAGAGCTGAAAGAAAAGCAGTTTTCTTCCAAGCACAATGACGTATCTTTGTCTTGTCACTACAATGATGCATCTAACCAAAGTTAAGTCAATAAACAATTGTATGAATGTAATTACCTACATACCTCCCAGGTGCTGAGGATTTCATGCCTGAGTAGACACCTCCTATCCTCCTCCTTGGAACTCTATGAACGACTCATTTGATTAAAAAGCAAAAGTGGCTGTGAAATTCTGACCACGAGAACCACCCAGGCCGGTCATTTCAATGAAGACTCTGCAAACCGCTGTTCTGAGCTACAGCGCTACAAAACTTGCTTCCTAATATTTATTTTGCTATCATGTAACAAATACTTCTAATCACTTTCTCAGAAAGAAGACTGCATTTTTGAGGAAGTGAGGAGACCATCTCATCTATTGTACTTAAGTTACACTCTACTGCTACTTACAGACAAGCCCTAATGTCAGGCCCCCCATTTCATGTGCAGCCTGGAAAACACAACAGACTGATGTCAAGCTTGTTGATGAGCGTAAAGGAAGCTATAGAAAAAGTAGTACTTCCCCAAGAACTGAGTCTTGCATTCTATTCCTCAATTTACCTCTAGCTTTCCAAATTAAGAAAGATATTAAAAATATACATAAAAGGGTAACCCTACTGACCCCTACTTTTACTTCCCTGAGACCAAATAAACTTCCTTGGACATGAGAGGGCAAAAAAAAAAAAAAAAAACAAAAACAAAATCAGGTATGGGTTTATTACCAAATATTGCATACACTGATAGGGATGGGTGCTGCAATACAAATACCAGGGGAAAGTTTAGCAATGATATGTAAAAAGTTATTACATAATTCCTTGGTACCACCTGGTAACTGACATTTATTTTCTACCTCGTATCACATTTTAGCATTTTATGATACAGGACAACAACTTTAAAACAGGCCAAATAGATTAGGAACCATCAATTCAGAACATACACCAGGAGTTACGTGTTCAAAGTCTTTAGATGTGCCCTAGAAGATAAAGGAAACTTTGCTTCCTTCCATTACCTGGTAATTATATCTGGTATCAGGTTACACCCTCATACGTAGTTAACATGGGGTTAAGGAGTATACCTACAGAATCTCCTTTACATATTGAAGAAAATTACTCCCCCCTCCACCCCCCTCAAATTTCTCAGTATTTTTTTTTAAATATGACACTGTCTCACACAAAATACCTGTTACAGGCCTTGGTTAGAACAGTCACCTGTAACTAACTGTACAGAACTGCTCCCCCTTCCTACCCCCAAGACCAAATCCCACGTAAGATTCCTTCACACTTCCTAAAAGCACATTAAGAATGAAAACATAATACTGAAGTCTGGAATAGATACAAGTTTCCTTTCTTAAAGAATGGGAAACACTTCCATACAACACAAATTTCTCAGGACCTTCCCCAACTGAATTCTGCCTTCAATATTAGGTCAACCCTCCCTTAGGATACTCCCAAGGTCCCTTCCAATCAAAATTCCTTTATGATCATAAAGGAACTTACTCCCAACCCAAGCAGCTCATTACAAAAGTCAACTTTCGAAATGAACCATTGGGAACTCCAGTAGAAGACACACAGCTTAATATATCAAAGACTCAAAAACGTGTAGAAAAGATACCCTGAAACTACAAGCTGTGCATAGAAAGTAAGCTAAAACCCAAGGAATATTGGTTTACATCTTCACAGAAGCAGTACTGGTCATTGCAGAAAGGAGGGAAGAATGGTTGATGCTCACAATTGCTTCAAACCATATGGAAAGCAAGTTATACTTAAAATAGGAACAAACTTTTTGTTTCACTTCTGCTGCAGCAAACCCTATGTCAAACAGATAGATATATATCATCACACAGGAAACAGTTAATCTGGGAATGCAGTGCAGAGCCACAGCATAGAGAGATTATTTAATTTTTTTATATCCTTTAATAGTATTCACAAATACCATCAGTTTTACTTTTTACCTTCTATGTGCAGTCAGTGTCTTACAAACACATGAACCTTTTACTTCACAGAAAATACTTTTTCTGCTGTTCTAAACATACAAAAGCCATCAGGAAGTGCTATCTCAAAATCGTCTAAGAAAACCAGTTATGAAAAAAGTTGCAGATGCTCTTCAAAAGCACATTTAAACATTGCATTCTTACGATTCTGTAAACTTCATACTCTCTATACAGGAAGATACAGGAAATATAAAACAAACTACTGTTTATCTATTCATACCAAGTAAGTCTTATATTTAAGACAACATTCAATAAAGTGTAGTTAGTCCTAATAGACCTCCATGTTTTAAACAAATCTTACAAGGCTCAGATATCCTTGTTCTACCTCAACCACAATTTAAGCCATTTAACTGGCCCTGCAGTTGTTTTTATGGGTCTTTCTTTAAAAGAGTCACCTTGTTAACCTAGTTTCAGCTAATAAATAAATACATTCCGATTACCTTAATGCTCATATTCTATGCAAGTAACTTAATGGGGCAAAAATATTCTATAGAATATATATCAAAGTGTGTTGGGGAGACTCTCAGGTGATCACTTTGAATATGCAAACCACAACACTTACTTTTCATAGACCAGTTCCTCATCGGTACAGAAGTAGTGGGTATTTACGGTACTTTTCGGTTTATTTCGTAAAGTAGCGAAGTACAACCGATCTGAAAGACAGAGTAGAGGAACAGCGTCGGACAGCGAAGGCAGCCGGCCGCCGCCCCGGGGCACGCCTGTCACCGCGGAGCGGAAGAGGCTCCGCCGCTCCTTTTTCTGCTGCGTGAGCGGCGCCGGGAGCGCCCGGACCGCTCCGTCCGCGGGCCCCGTCCCTGCCGGGCACCCCTCGGCAGCGGCTCCAAACCAGCGAGCAGCGCGCAGCAACAGGTGCCGGCCCTGCGCCTCGCCCGAGAGAGCGGGGAAAGCAGCGCCGGGGGGTGCCCGCGGCAGCCGGGGCGGGCAGCCCGCGAAACCCGCCGAGCAAAGGGGCCGGGGCCGAGCC
>VZRQ01009416.1:2881998-2893848 GCA_013397975.1 Machaerirhynchus nigripectus | reverse complement strand
AGGCGGCGCTGCCGCGCCCCGCTGCGCTGGTGCTGTTTTTCCCCGCCCGGGGGCGGCCCGTGGCAGAGCGCCCTACGGGCACCGGGCGGGTGTCGGGTACAGCTCGGAGAGGGGCTGAGCTGGAGGGCTGCCTCAGCAGAGCGGGCGCGGGCGGAGCAGCGGGGCCACCTCAGGCACGGGGGAACCAGCAGAGCGCCCGTTGCACTACCTGGGGCACCATTCGTCGTGACAGACAAGCCGAGTGACCAATCAGAGGCCGCCTTCCTACGCCTGCAGCCAATGAGCTGGCGGTGCCTGGGGAGCGCCCCGCCCAAGGCCCCCCGCGGCGGCCGCTTCCCGCCCGGGCAGTGCGGGCCGCGCTCGGGCGCGGAGTTGGATGTGCCGGGGAGCCGCCGGCCCGGGGGAGCAGCAGCCCGGGGGAGCAGCAGCCCGGGGAGCCGCTTGCGAACAGCAAGAGACGCCGCGCACGCCTGAGGCACGGAGCTCTCCTAACACGCTGATTCGAGCTGTGGGCGCGTTCTTCCGCCTCTCCCCTTTAGAAAGATTTGGTAAGTGCCAAACAGGGCAGACGGTCCGTCTCAGTTTTACAACTAAAGTAAAGGGTTGCAAAGGAGAGAAAAAATGGGGGAAAAAAGTTACTCTTCCCCCAAACAAACAAAAAAATCCACTCTTGAAACACATTTAAGAGATGTTTAAAGCCATGTGCAGCCCTGAGGTTCACGTTAGTATCACCATCTTTCCCTAACACTATAAATAACCTACAGTAACCACAGTTCATATAATTAATCCTGGTGTGTCTGCTAATGAGGCTAAACATGAGTGTGAAACATTTCTGACTCGTAAGTTTTTAATCTGGTGTCATAAGCACTGGATAATCTTTAAAGCTCTAAAAATAAGGTGAAGGACTACAGAAAATAGTGCAGCTGTTTTGTAGTTGCTTATTTAATTTTTGTGTTGATTGTAATGCATTGTACCTACGTTCTTACTCTTTTTTTCAACTTTTTTTTTAAAAAGCTCCAAAACGAATACGCTAAATGTGCCCCTATTTGTGCCTGATCCTGAAACCTGAGAAAATCTCATTCTCAGTAGTAATTAGTATTCCATACAAGATGCTTACAAGAATGAGACTACAGTCTTATATAGCAGCAAATTAAATAAAGGTTGTTGGAGAGTATATGCTTTCCATGGAAATGGGTGTTTCTTTTTCTTTATATTGTTCTTTACGACTTTCACTTGTGTGTAACCCTTAACAAAATCAAGTATTTCATTGGTGGTTTTTTATTTACAAGTAATTCTCTATGGGGTACTATATCTCATGTAAGAGAAGGGGTATTAAGGTATATTGTCCAGAACCGCAGTTGTTTTAATGCCCTTTTTTTGTCAGACTTTCACTACAGTTCGATGTAACACATTTTTAGGTCAGTGCTGCACTCCACTTAAGGGGAATTCGAATGAGCATACTTGAAACAGCTTGAGCAAAGCTCTCTTTGCAACAGAAGCAAAGATGGAACAGTCTACAGTCTACTATCCAGTATCCAGAATCCCTAGAAACAGAGTTTGTGTTAGAGGCTAAGATATGTAAACCCATCTAGCTAGACTGGTGAATCTAGGAGGCAAATATGATTAGAAACTGAAGGTCAGCTGTCAAGTGTTTGTATACTGCTTATATGTTTTCTGCAAAGTTACAAATACTGTTTTTGTTGCATAAATGTTCTCATTTGTGGCAATTAGCTGCAGCCTTTGTAAGTATCAGAAATAAACTAACCTTTCTTTTCTTGCCTGTGAAAATACGTGCAAAATAACCTCTATGTTTTTTCAATTCCAGTATTGTGTCTTGTAGCTGTTAATTAATGAATTTCACTTTGTAAAATGCTAGCTTTAAGAATATTTTCAGCTAGTACAACTTCGGTATTCTAATCAATACTATGTACTTGTCTTACCATTTGAGATCAAATATCAAGGCTGCAGTGACATCTTGTGGCATTTTTTTGTAAAGAAGCAATTTTCGTGTCCTGTTGTATCATTTTAGCACTAATATCCTGATTTTTTTGTCAAGGATTTTTTAAATATATATTTTAGATACCATGTTTAAAACCCTGTGTTGCTTTGACAGTAATTTCAACATAACATTCAGAGGTGGTGATGATTCTGTTTGGACTCGAAAATATTTCTAAATGACATATAGATAATCTCTCAGAAGAAATAATCACGTGCATATTATTTTGTTTAAAAGACAATTTTTTGGGTAATGTATTTTCCCTAAAGAATCTTAAGGCACTTTTATAACCACCAAGGGATAAAAAAAAATCTACTTTTAAAAAATAAGAAAGCAATCCCTTTTGGTTCCAAAGTACAATGAATTATGGCTGGAGCTTAAGTCTTATCTTTGTATTTTCTTTGCTACGTAAGACTAAATGATTAAGGCTGCTGGTTTTGTCTTTTCTTCCTTCATTAGTAGACCTTCCCTAAATTAAAGGAATGTGTGTGACAACAAGAACACATTTTTTTGAAAAAAGAAATCTTGGTGCTGCTCATGAGTGTGCAAACTGTGAGCTTACTTTAGACATCTTAACACTGAAAAATTTGGCCAATAATCTGGAAATAAATACATCACAAGTCTGCTTTCTGTATTTTATTTCATAATAGTGCAAATTAAATTTAACAGTATCATTAAATGCTTGTTCTATTAATTCTTTCACTGATACAGAAGAACAAAAAAACACCCCAAAACCAAAACAATTCCTTCGCCTCAACAAAGAGCCCAATACTAAGATTTGGCTGAGTTGATGGTTCGTTTCCCATTCCAGAAATAAGGTTAACAACAACTGTGAGTCTTCACAACTCTAGCTGATACTGTACAGAACAGAAATCATGGCAGACAAATAAGTAAATGAAATACAGTAAACTACCACTGGTAAATTTGCATTTCTGGAAAGATCATAGACCTATTTGTACACTATTTAGCACTACAGCACAATAATTAAAAACTACTTTCACTATTACAACAAAATTAAGCAGACTTTACATTGCCGTGTTAAGATTCTGCCCTTTAAACTTACAAAAGTACTAGGAAGACTTCACTGAACAGAAATCAAATCCTTTAATACTGATAGAACAAGGCAAAAGAATCCTTCATTCTCCCCAAAGACTCACACCCTGCTGTAAAGAACTTGTCACATTTTTCACTCTTTGTTCATCTAACTTATTATAAAAAATGATAAAATGATACACCATTTGTGCAGATGCTATTTGTGTACTAGGTGTTAGCTGTGACTGGTTGCCCACAGTTACATTTGAACTGATTCTAAGAATCAATTAAAAGCTGATGCAGATGAAACTAAATCTGCTTTGGATGCCAAATCTGATTCTGTGATCCAGGAAAATCACTTTTCTTCTCTCCTCCCTACCACAAAAAAAGCCCAAACCTTCTGCAACTTCATTGGAAAAGGTTTGCCCTGTCTATGTCAATGTAAGGTTTCCAGAACTACAGAGTCCTGATCTTAACAAAAGCCATTAACAGCAGCTCTGTTTCTTGGTATAAATAAAGTCAGGGAATTCAGAGACTGATAATAGTCTATCCCTGTCAAATATCACAATACTTTTTTTCATAATGCTTTACTCATTGATTGTACATTTTAACTCTGTTGTCATAGCCACCAAAAACAGAGAAAAAAAGAAACTAAAAAGTAAATACTCATTGGAAGAGTAGCCAAAAAACCAGTAGACCTGTAAAATTACAAAATGTACACTGTAATAAATGTTGAATACCCTGCTCTTAATAGGAATTGTAAATAAGAAACTTTGAACAAATTGAGGATTTTCCTGGGTGGATGTTTGTAACAACGTATATGCAAAATATCAAAATAAGACTAAGTACTGAAGAGAATATTAATAAGTAACATTTAATCCATTTCTTCTGGCTGCTTATGTAAGTTTCATATTTCATGTATTCATGTTTCTTGTATTTCCAGCTACTAGGATTTACCTTTCAGCTGCTTGCACTGTTTCAGCAACTCTAGGCAAATCAATAATAGAAAAAAAAGCCACATCAGAGATCATTTTCCATTATCTCAGCAGGAGTAGCTATTGTAGGCAATGGTTTAAGGACTATCTGAGATTAAGGTGAGGTACTCTTCTGGCTTTCATAGCAGCTTCAAGAACATCTCAGAACACCAAGTAGCTTATATACAAACTTCAAAGGGGTTTTGTACACGAGGCCAGAAGCCTGGCCAGCAGTTCACTGTAGCTCTTCTACAGCTTCACTGGAAACTGGGTAGGAGGAGGTGAGGAGTGGGAAGGCAAGGAAGCATCTCAACATATAACTGTCAAAAATATGCCTAGACCTCATTTGACTAGATCTGTATATTCAAGGAAAAAAATCCAAATGTTAAGATCTGAAGAGTAGGAGTACATTTTTGTCTGCATGTTTCTGAAGAACTGGCCTAATTAATTACAGTAGCTTTTCAGGTTTTAAGGAAAGAGGATGGTTTTATCACAGCTAAGCATGACTAGATATTCTTTAAGTTTTCTTAAAACTTACCTTTGTGAATTAGTTAGAAAGGAAATACATAAAAAGCCTAATGGAGAAAAACCAGAGGCTACAAAGAGGCATGGCCAAGATGCAGTAATTACACCTTCTTCTCTCCTTGAACTCAGTACAATTCACTGAGTATTGTTTAACATTTAACACCTTAAATTCATTGGTTTACATTTTATTTTTGTGATTGGCATAATTAGGAAAACCAAACTGAGAAATCATGATATTAGAATATTTTAAGGGCATGCCATCATAAATATTAACCAGTTTATTTACACAGTAGGATCTCTGTAACAAATGCTCTGCTCGGTGCCACATTCCAGAATAGCCACTGTTAGTGTCTTTTTCTAAATTTCTTATATCAACAGGCTTCACAAACACTCCTGAAGGCTTTCCAGTATGCTTGGCTACCAAAAAATTCATGGCAATATCATCACAATTTTGAGTTTCATCTATTAAGGCATAAACTGCTTCTGGCTGCTGTTGAAAGTCTTGTAGATACCCACTGTGAAAAAATGCTGCACCGATAAGCACCATAGAATACTGATCTCCGTTCCCAAATCCAGGGTTCTGCAATTCAAAGCTGCCATAACTGTATACGCCTGAAGGAGTAGAAATGTGCTTTCTAGGAACAAATCCCACTATATGCTCTGGGAATTGCTGAAAGAAAAAAAGAAATTCAACACGTATTTCACAGTGTGGGGTTCACTTAAGTACGTTCATAAGAGAGATTTATGCATTTTTTAAATGAAAGGAGGACAACATTATTGCAAAGAAAGAATTAAATTGTTGGCATATGGTCCTCTGATCTGCATAAATGTTGCAATTAAATACAGTTCCACAGAACTGACAGTCTGCCTCATTCTATATCACATGGTGGCAACAAAACCTCTACCCACAATTGGCAGCTGTGTATTTGGCACTGAAAATAACTTCACAGACAATTTCTTGTGCTTTGTGAAACAAAACACACAGACTACTATACATTTAAATAAATTCAGCAGTTAGCAACTTCATGGTTTTGTAAAGTGAGAGTTAAAATTTTCAAGTTATATTGTATCTGTATATATATATTGTATCTATATATTGTATATATGTATATATGTATATATTGTATATACGTAATATTGTATCTGTATATATATATAATCAAGATTACAGATATAGCTACTACTAAAGAATATTCTTGCAATTTCTACTATTCAGCACTTCAAACTTGCTGAAGTCTAACTTTGCATCTAGAAAACCAATAGTAAAACAATATGATACAGTATTACTCTAATTAAAACTATTAATCTCAATTGCAACTCACAAATACTGCCTGCCAAGATGCAAAACATTACCTGCCAAACGGAAAAGGCAAAAGTGAGGTCATGAGCACTGACTAGTGTATCATCATCCATCATTAAAACAGCTGAAGGGAGGGAAAAAAGAGAAAAACTTTTAATTGATCAAAAGATTGAATACATTAGCACAGTATGCAGCACAATATTTGAAAAATTAAATATAAAATTTCTACAACTATTAAGCCGAATAGCAATTCCTTGAAAGTAGATTGATAAAACATAATTAGATTTCAAAGCTAAAGCAAAGTTACAGCTTTGTGATAACTGGAAGCAAACCTAACTTTTAGATTATTTGCCAGGCTGTTAGAAAACTCAGCAGCCTTTGATCACCTGTAGTACAGCTGGAGAGATATGTTTTAGAAAACTTCAGAGTGTTTGGCAAAGCAACTTAAAATTCCACTCATCTTGTGTAAAGATACAACTAGAACAGTTAGATACTTTTCTTTAATACATGAGACTTACAGAGGATTCTTAGTATAAAATTTTACTCATCTCACTACTTGAAAGTTCTGCCTAAGCAAGTTAAACAAATTGCCCAGGCAACATTCAATATTAACTACAGAAGGAAGACTCTGCCTTAAGTTTTAGACAAAAGAGTACCAGGAAGTGGAAAGGGAAGGATATTCTTAGATCTGAACTGCAGATGCATTAAAGCTTTGAAAGCTTACAGTTAGCACAGATCTTACTACAGTAAGTAAAACACTTGGGAAGTTGAAGTTTCCAGTGTCTTCCTAGAAAACATGTGTTTGAACTAGCAGGCATGTTAGGAAGGGGGCAGTAAGTAGAATTACCTTTACTAATCATGAGTAAGGTCAGGTCTGTAATGCAACATATGGGGTTTTTTTCCACTTGAAACAAACAGGATTTATTGTTGTACACCTCCTAGAAAGAGCTTAGGAAGAATATTTAGATGAATACCCAAGAGACTGGGGAAAGTACTCTTAAATAAAAGGATGCATAATTTGAGATAGAAAGCCAGACAGCTAAGGAGGGAAGTTTCTCGGAAGAGCACAACACGCTTGAGAACTTAGTCTTAAGAGGAATGGACTAAATCAAGTCTTTACCACATGACTTAAAGTCCAGATTAGTGCAGAGACTCGACAAATACATGCATTATGAATTTTGGTTTATGCTACAGAGGAAGAGAAGCTGAACTACCTATGTCTGCCTCACAAAGAAAATTGAGAACTTGCAAAAGCCCTTGAAATGCATTTGACATTCCTCTTTTTTTTTCACTTACTCTTCACTGACAGCCTGGTGGTGGTGTGCATCTGATAACATACATTCCCATGTTTTATTAAGTGGCCCAAAAGATCCATTGATTTATTACTCAGTATAACTCAACCATCTCTCTTTCAGCATTCAGATTTCAAACATGAAAATAATAGTAGTAGTAGTAGTGATATGAACTGCTGATTACCTTTTGTTTCCAGATCAGGGAAACTCTGCAGTCTGTTTCTCATACGATTTACAGTTTGAACTTTAAAGACAACAGGGACAGGATGAGGCCCCAGGGAATTCCACATTTCCTCTGGCGTCTTCTCACCAATGTTGTTCCACACAACAATTACTTTATGTAGGTGGGGTATTGCTTGATAATGATTTAAAAGCTTTAGCAGTAAGTCAGTTCTGTTGTATGTCTGCATAATAAGAGTGAATGAATCCAAGGCAGACTGACTCTGGGTTTTTGGTTCCCTTCTCGAATTGGGCAATTTGTCATCTTTGATAGTGGGAAGCAAAGCTGTTAAAGCACCTGCCACAAGAAGCAAGACGATGATCACCACAGAGGTGAAGCGTAGTAGGCGGATTCCCATAACTCTTCCTGGAAGCTTACAGAAGTGAAAACACCTTTAAAACAAGTAATAGGACACGAAATCATTAAACCCATATTCAGTTTTCTCCCTTGATCAAAACTCCCAAAACATTAAGTAGATTTTCGTTTAAGTAAATAAGGAGGACTTCAGCACTTTGGCACATTACTTTCAACTACTGAGACAGGTACTTTTGGTACTCAGTTTCTATGTTTACTTGCTTTTCACTTTTTTTGGTTAACTTTGGATATCATTGTTTTGTGAAAATAAATCTAGAGTAGTTCTTCTGAGTGTTCATTGTTTCCTGTTTTCTTAGAACTACATTTTTAATTGAACATTTATGTACGTCACCAGCTACAAATCTATCCAGCTGAAAGTAAAAAGCTAATTTGTACAGAGATTCAATGTTTTCAGCATTGCAGGAGCTCTACCTTAACTGGGAAGCAAAAAGGAGAGAAGGTGCCTTCTCAAAAGCTGTGGCAGAAAGGAGGAAAAAAAATGCTCACTCTTTTTCTGTTGGTCAGGCACAACACAGAAGGAGCAATCTTTATAACTGACTTGCTGGATATTTTGTCAATAGTTTGTATATCTGCTTGATAATGATAGTCAGTACAGAAAATATGATGCTGATCATACTAAGGTTATAACACAGGTGGAGCAAAACAAACATGTCAAGTGGAGTAATACAGGAATGCAACAATCTCAACAACAGCTGAACTGATACATCCAGAACTCAAGAGAAAATGTCAATGTCAGATGCTAGGTGCTGCCTGTCAGCTAACTGTGAGTGCAGATTTAGTTCAAGGCAGAGGTTTCTGGATCCTCGTGATCTTGGAACTAAACAGAAGCTCTTAAAAAGCAGCTTCTAGAAAGATAGCCCCTCAAATGTTCTTCACAGAATGATAGGATATCCTGAGTTGGAAGGGCCTCATGAGGATCACTGAAGGCCAACTCCTGGTCCTGCACAGGAAGGGCCCCAGAACCCCACCATGTGCCTGAGGGCATTGTCCAAACACTTCTTGCACTCTTTCTGGGTTGGTGCTGTGACCACTTCCCTGGGGAGCCTGTTCCAGTGCCCAACCACCATCTGCCTAGGATGGTTAGATATTTCCTAATACCCTGACATAGCTTCACGCCATTCCCTTGAGTCCTGTCACTGGTCACCAGAGAGAAGAGATTGGTGCTTTGCCCTTCCACTTCCCCAAGTGAGGAGGCTGTTTACAGCTGTGAGGTCTCCCCTCAGATCCCTTTTCTCCAGGCTGAACAGACCAAGTGACCTCAGCCATTCCTCAGACAGCTTCCCCTCAAGGCCCTTCGCCACCTTTGTAGCTCTTATTTGGACACTAACAGCTTTATATCCTTCTTTATTGTACTCTTATATTCTTAAAAAACTGCACAGAACCACTTTGAGGTGGGGCTGCATCAGCACAGAGTGGGACAATGCCCTCCCTTGCCCGGCTGGTGATGCTGGGCCTGGTGCCCCCCAGGACAGGGATGTCCCTCCTGGCTGCCAGGGCACGGCTGACTCACGTTCCATCTGCCATCGACCAGGACCCCCAGGTCCTTTTCTGCGGCACTGCTCTCCAGCCTCTCGCTCCCCAGTCTGTCTGCACATCCAGGGTTGCCCCATCCCAGGTGCAGAATTGGGCACTTGTCTTTGTTGAACTTCATACAGTTTTCTCCTCCTGTACTTGCAAGATTAGTACAAATTGAATATAAGATGAACATTCTAAGCTTGCTACTAACTCATCTATACATATTATTGTAATACCATTACTCATCTATACATATTACTCAACGTTACTCTGTGAGTAATTTCTAGGCTTTCAGCAGGGAATTCTGATCAAATTCAGTGATCCTGGACAGCCAAACAAGTAGAAGTTTTGAGAGAGTATCTATGTGTTTTTTACACAGAATTTTGAATCACTTTTTCCCAAAGTGCAAATACCATGCTTGAAAATATGAATGTAAATTATTTTAGTCTAAAATGCCTCTCAACTTACCTCATTGTTGCCAAGTAGGATTGTTTTCCCCGCTTGTTTTTACAGGGCAGTTGTTTGTGATCTTTGAATCTGTTGAAAATTAAAGGGACTCCTATAACTGGAGATAAACAGTTATCCACATGCTACCCAGCATTTTTTTACAAGTAAAAGTTTCTCTCAATTATTGTCTGATAACATGCATTCATGGCAATTATCCCATTCCTTTTCCTATTGCTCAGTTAAATAAATCTCTGCCTTCCAATAAAAACTCCAGAAAGAAGTTATTACACCAGACAGTTAAAAAGAAAAGAACAGTCTGTGTCTCTGCTTGTAAAATTGCTGCTTTGTGCCAGTGCAATGTCTGTGTGTTCCATCCTTAAATTCAGTTGTGAAGATACAAGTAGGTCTCCAGAACCTGAGAGCTGTTGCTTTGTTCACCAGGCACCACTAAAATATGTATTTGGCTACCAGAGTCAGGCAAATAAAATAAAATTTTATCCCAATAAAAAGATTTTTATTTTCAAATAAAAAGATTTTATTTGTGAAGGGTCATCCCCTTCACTCAGTTGTATCAGAGGTTTAAGACACAGCATTTTGGTCTTCCCATGAAGTTTGGCAGCTTGGAAAGTATGAGTGCAAGCACATAAAAGAAGGATACACAGGATGCAGGACAGCAGTGTAAGAAAGCTGTGTTCCTAGCTTGTTGGAGAGATTTTTGTTCCTTTAAAATTGGCTGAACAACCAAAGAGTCATTAATTTTGATTTAAGAATGGTACTATGAAAACTTAGAGAACAAAAATTTATTGAACTTGTTGAATAATTGAATGTGTGTGAAATTCCGTAATCCCATTTTTTGGGCCATACAAATTTGCTTCTTAAAAATACAGATTTGTCATTTGTGTGTATACCAGTCTGAATATGTCCACATATACAGGTCTTCCCAAATCTGAGATCAAATCTTACTATTACTTTTGTGACAAGAGATCCCTGAAACTATTTCCAGAAGCTAATTGCTTGTTCTGGTTGCTTCATTTTATAGGAACAAACAATCATGCCTGACTTCTAAAAATTATTAGCAGCAGTGGCAACTCAGCATTTATGAGGTCCACTATATCCGCATCAAATGTGCTTTTGAAAAGCACTTGAAGTTTAGATCCTCTTTCTGCAGTTTGCAACCTAGTTGAAACAATACTTAGCAGTACTATTGTAATCATTAAAGTCTAAAACCATACTTAAGGCAAAAGTATAAATACTGTTTGCTGTTTATGACACTTTGCTTGCCACACCTAGTGTTTACAGCAGGCGCAGTGATAGGCAAT
Organism: Machaerirhynchus nigripectus; assembly: GCA_013397975.1. Lineage (NCBI taxonomy): Eukaryota > Metazoa > Chordata > Aves > Passeriformes > Dicruridae > Machaerirhynchus > Machaerirhynchus nigripectus. Next base: position 2,882,853 of record VZRQ01009416.1, on the reverse strand, counting down.
GATGATATTATGATATATTCTCAAAATAAACGTCTATTTAGTTGTTTTAAAATTAGCATCATGGCACTTTCCAATAAGCAGATGCAGATCAGTTTTACCAATTAAGTGATGAAATTGCAATGCCAGATTGACATCTTTGTAAAAATCATACAATACTTCCTGCAGAGAACACACAATTGACAAAAATAAAACCCCTACATCAAAGACCGGTATTTTAATGCTCCTTCCAAGAAAAAGAGTTCTCGGACGGTGTCCCCTCCCTTGGCGGACAGCACTTCTTAACAGCACCCCGCAGTAGTTGGGTGCAGCCAGGCAGCAGCGTGGCACAGCACGGCACAGCAGCGCGCAGCATCGCCCGCCCCGCTCGCCGCCCCTCGCCCATAGCTTCGCTCACGTTCTGCAGGCGCCGCTATCGCCGCTTCCTCCGGCCGGGCTGTGCTTCCCAGGGCTCACCGGCAGCACGGCAGGGCAGGCCGGAGGAGGTGCCGGCCCGGCTCCGCCGCTCGGCCCCGCATAAGCCGCTCCGGTGACTCAGGGGCAGCCGTGCGGGACCGCGGCAGCGCTACGGCGGCGCCGCCGTACCGCGCTTCCTGCGGGGCGTCCCTGCGCTTCCTCCCGGCAGGCCCCGGGTTGTAGTCCAGGGTCCTGCGGCGGGCGGGGCGCTCCGGCGGCTCCGGCTGTCACACACTGAGCGCGCTGCTCCGCCGCCCCTGGCCCGTGCTGAGCGCTGCCACAACAGCTGCGCCGGGAGCACCCGGCATCGCAAGCAGAACGCGAGCGAGCGGCTGGCACGGGACGGATAAGAGTTCACCTTCGGGGCGTATTGTGTTTCATTAGCGGGCGGCGCAGCCCCGA